>JAIFZK010000009.1:22355000-22367500 GCA_027481765.1 Tenualosa thibaudeaui
TCATCTCTCTCTCTCTTTCTCAGAAATATTCACACACAGAGCACGTATGCATACACCACACAATACCCACACACACATACACACACACACACACACACACACACACACACAAACAAACACACACACACACACACACACACACACACACACACACACACACACACACAGAGCAGCCTTGCTAAAGCCCACATAAGCAGCAGGCCAGTATCAGTGCCCCCCAGGAGAGAGTCATACATGTTCCAGAGACACTAAAATGAAATCTGGGGAGCTAATCCATAAGTGAGTGTGTGTGTGTGTGTGTGTGTGTGTGTGTGTGTGTGTGTGTAAGTAAGAGGGCCTGGCAGAAGAGAGGAGATGAACAGAGGGGAGCTGAGAGGAGAGAAGTGGAGTGAAAGGGGAGCCCAGCAGGCTGGGAGGTCCGGGGTGGTGTGGGGAGGTGCGGTGCGGTGTGGGGAGGTGCGGTGCGGTGTGGAGCTGATTGTTTTTCCTGCTGTTTAATTGTGTTGGGCTGGAGCCGGGAGAGATGAGAGGGGAGAGCTGTGTGGAGCCCTATCGCCTCACTACAGGTGGGTCTACCTCCAACACAGCAAAAATGCCTCAGACACACAGGATGGAGGGAACACAGAGAAGAGACAGAGGGAGAGAGAGAGAGAGAGGGAGTGAGAGAAAATAGTCAAAGAGGAAGACCGAAAGACCAAGAAAGAAAGCATAATAGAGAAATGGGGAGACAGCGAGAAAGAGAGAGAGAGGGCAGAGAGATAGACAATGAAAACAGACAATAAGAGCCAGAGGTAGAGAGAGAGCGAGAGAAAAAACAGACTGAGAGACTGAAAGCAGAGAGAAAGAAGGAGAAACAGAGCTAGAGCAAGAGAGAGAGAGAGAGAGAGAGCAAAAGAAAGGAAGAGTGATAGGCAGGGAATGAGAGAGAAAGTGGCCTTATCTGCAACGCAGCAGCAAGCCTGAAGCTGGCGGATTGCTGGGAGAGTTGTACATGCTTTTGTGTGATGCACCAGGCACGACAAGCAGCCCACTAATGCACATCAATCAGCTGGACAACAACAACCCAATTGGGGACTTGTGTTTATTAAAACAGAAAATAAATATGTTAGATGATCATTTTAGGACATGCACAAAATAGTTAAGCATATACTTAAACACATACACGCACAAACGCATTCACACACAGGCACACGCACACACATACACACTCACAGACACAGATGTAGCCTAACCAAAATAAAATGGACAAGCTTCTCACGCGATTCAGACTTGGGAAGAAACATCAATTCACTTCTAGTTCATCGACAGATGTTACAAACCTAGCAGTACATTGCTGGCAAGACTCTGAGCAGAAAACGTGGCTAAGACATACATGTGGCATGGCCCCAATCTGTCCCAGACTCAGCTGCGATCTGGAGAGGGGTGGGGCCGGGGCGGGGCAGGCTAAGCACCCAGTCTCATCTCCTGCAGTCTCATCTCATCTCTTACTGTGGCATTATGGTGCCAGTCCCAACACACACCGTCCCAGCATAAACAAAAGGATCTATTACACTTTGCCTGTCTCAACGCTCCACTGGCTTCCATGAGAGAGTGTGTACATGTATGTGCGTGTGCGTGTGTGTGTGTGTGTGTGTGTGTGTGATCTCAGAGAGAGATGCGAGGTACAGTGAAGAGAGAAACAAAGAGAAATGGAATGTGCCCACTGGCATCTCAGGTTTTATTGTGTTAGTGTGTGTGTGTGTGTGTGTGTGTGTGTTTGTGTGTTTGTGTGTGTGTGTGTGTGTGTGTGTGTGTGTGTGTGTGTGTGTGTGTGTGTGTGTGTGTGTGTGTGTGTGTGTGTGTGTGTGTGTGTTTGTGTGTGTGTGTGTGTGTGTGTGTGTGTGTGTGTGTGTGTGTGTGTGTTTGTGTGTGTGTGTGTGTGTGTGTGTGCGTGCACACGCCTGCATGTGCATGTTTATAAAAACATGTTGTCTTCCTAGCATGGCTGGTGGTCTATGACTCCCACCATCTCCTATTTCTCCTCTGAACACAAAGAAAAAAAAAAGATGTGAAAAGAGTGTGTTGGCCCAACATATTGTGCCAGCTCTCGCTGCGGATGCAAACACACCACTTTAGCAGATGAGATATCAACCACAAATCACAAACACTGCCATCAGTGCTCCGCATACGACCTAGTCTTCGTGAAAAATGAGCACAGCGAGGTAAGCACGCACACACACACATACACACACACACACTCAGGTACGGGAAATGCAATGTGAAACAATCGGCTGATAGAAAGAGTAGATTTGGTAACAAATGTTGCTCTCTGACAGGCCAGTGAGTCAGAGTCTGAAGTTGTTTTGACTCAGCCGAGCTTACGGATGCCTCAGTGGGACATAAAGCACTTAATTGTCTCAGCGTTTCGTGTGGGGACTTCTGGTTTTGTGTCATGTCTTTTGATTGACATCTCTGGAATGCTGTGACCTACTTGTCACCTTGGCGGGGGCATTATGACATCACAAAGCCGGAGGGTGGGTCTCGGCAGCCGGCAGTCTGAATGAAGACAAGGAAGATCTTGGCCTGAGGTGACAGGGTGATTACCATTGTGGGGTGGTGTGTGGGTGGTGTGTGTGTGTGTGTGTGTGTGTGAGAAAGCACAGATGTAATCGGATCTGTCCATCCTCCCTTTTCATTCTCTTTCTGCTCATCCCTTTGCCCTTCTCTCTCTATCTCTCTCAGAGCAGCTAAATGTCAGAGGCAGGAAGAGAATAGGAAGCACTGAGTTCCATGATAACACAAATCCTCAAGGCTTCGGTGTGGCAGGTTGAGCTAATTCATCTACACACACAAGTGCACGCTCACACACATGTGCACACACACACCACCCCACACCGGTAATGACCCTGTGTCTGTTTGTGTGTACACTGGCATAAACACCTACATATTACACTGACACCCAGCCTATAAGTCTTTGCTGAACCACAGCACAGTAGATGTGCCTTGAGCTAAACTCCGTACAGTGTCTTTTCTTCCCCTGTCCGATACTTTCACACACACATACACACACTCACACACACACACACACAAAGCCACTTTCAATGCAAAGTTAACACCACCTAAATATAACAGCGTACCCCATTAAATGACCCTTCTTAATTCATTCCGACATCCATGGCTTAAGAGGCACAAAGGCATGCAGAAGTGCTTGTTAGACCCAATCCCATTTGTCCATAAATGCCTGTTATGCAAGCGGCTCGTGATCCGAGGGGCTTGATCCTGGATTACAATGCTCCATTTTAATAGGCTGAGGGGGATTTGCAGCTGGCTGATGTTGCTGCGGTCATTCCTCTAATAAGATCACCTGTCTGGAGACAGCGGCAGCACAAAGCCTCGGCAGGGGCACACATTCAAAACACTGAGACATTCAAGTCACCAAACACACACACACACGCACACACTCTTTCGTACTCTCACACACACAGACAGTCAGAAACATACACACACACACACACACACACACACACACACACACACACATATACACACACACACACACACACACACACACACACATGTGCAACCCCCAATGCAGGCAATCTAGGCCAGGAGGGCCTGATGTCAGCAAGGCCTGTGACAGTGACTCCAATAAATACCATGTCGGCATTTTGAATATAACCTGAGGTAACAAGAGGCAGAAAAATGTGTGGAAAAGGGAAAAGAGAAGAAAAGAAAGAGAAAGAAAAAAGAAAGAAAGAGAGAGAAAAAAAAGAGAGAGAGAAAAGTGTCTGTGCTAATTGTGTTTTATGTCATGTAGGAGGAATGTTATGAAGCACTGGCAGCCAAACTGGAGAGAGAGGAAAAGGAACGAGTGAGAATGAGAGAGAGAGAAAGAGAGAGAGAGAGAGAGGGAGAGAGAGAGAGCAATGCGCTCTGTGCGCCGTCTCCCCCACCGGCAGGAACCGTTAGTACCCTGTACTTACACAACATCCCCGGCACTCCAAAGAGTGTTTACAGAACCCATCACTGACAGGAACTGTGGAAGACAAACAGAACCCTTTCCAGAGTTCAGCGCCACTCCACTCTCCAAAGGCCAAAGTGACAGGGAGGGCCATGGAGGCAAAGTTATCAAAAAAAAGAAGGTTTAAATAAATATATATATATGGGGCTAAAGCTGAGTGTGTGTTTCAGTGCGTGTGTGTGTGGGTGTGTGGGTGTGTGTGTGTGTGTGTGTGGGGGGGGGTTTAGGGAAAAGATGGTCCAGGATGGACTCCAGAGACAGAAAGTGGACAAGTGAACTTAATAAGCCATAAGCCTATTTAAGTATCTCTTTTTTTCCTCCAAGATCTTTCTTTTTCTACCCCTCTCCCTCTCTTCCTCGGCCAAGATTGTTTTAATGAGCTCCTGCAAGTGTGGATTCAGCGAAAAGAACATCAAACGGGAGTCTCCCATCCGCAAGCATGCCGAGTTTCCAGGACGATAAGAAGCGCCTGCAATATTCATGCGCTCCTGCTTTGCCCTGGACTACACACACACACACACACACACACACACACACACACACACACACACACACACACGCACACACAAAAATCTTAAAGATCATCGGCACACAAAAACCCCGCCCTGTCTCATTAAGAGTCAAACACACGTTTAAGGCCGTCTCCAAGCCGTTGAGTCACCTTGCGAAGCACCCGCCTACACCCTTTGAAAAGTCCAACAGGCCCTTTACTCTGCCACTCATTCAGACCCCTGAGGACATAATGTGGGCTTTTTTTTAGTTAAATCTACTGACACAAGGTCCACTCAAAACTGAAGTCCTAAACAGACACTGACTGGCACGCCTCACCAGTGCTCTAAAGTGTCTTGGGTGCCTCATGACAGGACAGGGAGGGAAGGGTTGAGGTGCTCCATTCAAATACAGGACAGAGCAGCGCAGCACAGTGTGAAGAGCATAGCAGAGAGTTCCTGGCATTCTTTTCCCAGACTGTAAAAAAGTGTAATTAGGCCGACAGCTGAACACTCTGGTTGTGTGGAGCTGGAGGCCTGGAGCTGGGAATGCAGGCCTAGGTGTGTGTGGGTGGCCTTCGTCAGCAAGGTGTCGCACTCGCACGTCACAAGCACTGAAGTGCAACGTGACAAAACACAATCACACTTCTCCACACACACACACACACACATTCCACTGTTTTCAGCCACAGTATCTGCAGTGTTAAATGCACAGGTATGCATGCAATGCTTACTTCAATTACATGCGCTACATTAAGCTCCTCAATTCAGCATGAATAATCCCTGAACACCATGACTGCCACCACAAACATGCATTGGCCTTGCAATGGTTTGCCTGGAGAATATGTGGCCCAAAATGCAAAATATGTGCACCAGCAGACAAATATTCATTCATGAGCAAACCTTTAACTTTGTAACCCTGTAAGTCAACAAACTATTTTCTCCCAACAAGGCCACTTAATAATAGAAGGAGAAGCAGGGAGAAAGGCAAGCACAGTGGAGGGGGTGAGAGTCTGGCAGTTAGGCCAAGCAAGCAAGCAAACAGACATATTTACAGTGCATGTGTGTGTCACTGCAGGAAGAGCTCACTTCTCCAAGCACTGTTTATTTGCTTGGCAAATGGAGCGCATGGGTGCTTAAAGGAAATACCAGGGAATGAGTGTGTGAGTGTGTGTGTGCGTGTGTGTGTGTGTGTGTGTGTGTTTTCTTCTATGTGTATGTGTGTGATTTGCAATGTTGTTGCATGTCTGAGTGAACTAGTTTAATTTCCAAATCCTCTGGCCTAATTGAGCCTGAGGCAGTGGCGTCACAGATGTGCACTTTCACGCAACCCCCCGTCTCTCCTGCACTCTTTCATTTGTTTCTCTGTGTCTGTTTGTCTGCCTTTTTTTATCACTGTCCACCTCTCTCCCAATGTTTGTCTCTATTTATTTCTTCCTATCTCCATCTCTCTCTCTCTCTCTCTCTCTCTCTCTCTGTCTCTATCTATCTATCTCTCTTCCCATGTTGGGCCACTACATATGAACTGTATTTACTGAAACACATGGGTGGAAATTCCATTTTTCCATTAACCCCCACTCTCCCTGTGCCCAATCACCCCCCGCCCAACACACACACACACACACACACGCACACACACACGCACACACACACCCTCCACCTCTGTGTTATAACCCCAGCTCTCGGCATGGAGCACCAGCCATCTCCATAAAAAGCCCCTCCAATAAGGATGAATGGCCAGGCCGAGAGCGCTGTTATTGGACTGAATGGGAATTAAATGGGATCATAAATCCCAGGGCAGGTTGTTTTTCCGAGCGGAGCCGTTTCCAGCCGACGCCGGGGCCACATGCCGATGAGATCAGGAAGCGAGTCGGAGTCCGGCTTCAGGAGCAGGAGCACAAGGGGAAAAAAACGCGATCCCTAGTGTGTTCGAGTTCAGCGACATGGAAACGCTCTTTGAGGGGAAAGAAAGAAAAACAGCACCATGGACAAAACCTGATCTTTTTTTCCCCTTTTTTTCTTTTTTACACACCAACATAAATATTTGGAGATGGCGAGATTAACTTGCGGCTTTTCTTTTTTAAGAAAAAAGAAGCTCGGCCAAAACCTTGAGCAAAAAGGCGTCTGCACCATGCTGTCATTAAAAAGCCATTTCTCCACGACTTCCCTAATTCACTTCAGGAGTAAGTGGAGGCTTTTCAGACAGGAGCCGATAGATCATAAGCAGCACCTCACACTGTGAGAAACAAGCAGAAATCAATCAGTGGAATCAGATTAAGTTGACTTAAGTAAGACTTAAGTTGTAAAACACACACACACACACTCATACACACACGTGCACACACACTCTCTCTCACACACACACACAGGATGGAGGCTGTGCTGCCAAGAACTGGCTGTGTCCCAAAGCTCCCCCTGTCCAAGTGGCCTCTCAGTGCCCCAGTGGCTCATCAAACCTTGGCCAGAAATACCTGCAATGCCTGATCACCTCCAGAACACTAGCCAGACCTGAGAGAGCCTCTGTGTGTGTGTGTGTGTGTGTGTGTGTGTGTGTGTGTGTGTGTGTGTGTGTGTGTGTGTGTGTGTGTGTGTGTGTGTGTGTGTGTGTGTGTGTGTGTGTGTGTGTGTGTGTGTGTGTGTGTGTGTGTGTGTGTGTGTAACCAACATAACACCCATACATGAGCTCATGTGAACACTCGATTCCCATCCTTGCAAGGCTCAGTGAGAATGCAAAGCATCCAGAGACAGCAGTGCACCATAAGGCTATGTGGTTGTGTACCACTGCATACGCTTGTGTGCTGCATTGAAATGCAGTGGTCATATCTATTATGTGGAATAGTTCTGTTTTATTTCCTCCTGCCTTCTGTGTGTGTGTGTGTGTGTGTGTGTGTGTGTGTGTGTGTGTGTGTGTGTGTGTGTGTGTGTGTGTGTGTGTGTGTGTGTGTATATGTGTGTGTGTGTGTGTGTGTGTGTGTGTGTGTGTGTGTGTGTGTGTGTGTGTGTGTGTGTGTGTGTGTGTGTGTGTGTTGGTGTCATAGTAGTGGCCCATATGTCTCATCCATATGAAGAAGAGCCTGAGGTAATTCTTGTAAAGTAGTGAAGCATGACGTGGAGACGTGTAAGACAGGGATCTGACACAGAGCACTCAGGCAGAACACCCAGGCTGGGCTGGGAAGCACTGGTATTGTGCTTGTGCACAATTATTTATATTCGAATGTGTGTGTATATGAGTGAAAGGAGTTCTGTGTGTGTGTGTGTGTGTGTGTGTGTGTGTGTGTGTGTGTGTGTGTGTGTGTGTGTTCGTTCCGATGCTTTAAGTTCCCAACAACTGTAGGGGGCTCATAGACATATCATATGCATAGCCAGCACTGATGCAGCCACGGCCGCAAATGACAAACCAATTCATCTTCTACGACGTGGAGACCAACGACAACAGAGACAAAGACAACACTTTTACAGAGGAATGGAGGGAGGGTGAATGTAGCTGCAGTCAGTTCATCACAGTGAAGGATTTTGCATCCTGGGGCTATATAATTACACCCCCCGCCCCCACACGCAGGAATTTGGCTAATGTCAATCAACCCCCCCACCTCCTGAAGCCATTGTAACGTTTCCCCTCACATTTCCTCAAAGTCTCTCTGCTCTCTGCTGCTTTCTCTCTCTCAAAAACTTTTTCACACTCTCGCAATAGCTGACTCTCTAGAGGTGTCAGAAATAATCTCTGGAAGTGGTTAGGGGGTCCGATGTGTGTGTGTGTGTCTTTTTTAAATTACTACCCAATGTTGTAGTACATGAGTCCGGCATCAAGACCATTGTCTGCTTTCTCGGTCTCGTCTCGTACTTCAAAGACTCAGTCTTGACTCGATCTCGGCCCACAGTGGGAGGAAAGGTAATTTCAGAGCAAGTCCTCGAGACCAAAAGATTTTAAGTTCATGTTAACAAAATATCTAATTATCCATCATTACAAATCAATTTAAATAATTAAAGAAAACATAGGGAATGTTGACGGACATAATTTGAAAAATGCATCCCATGATAAAAAGATTCTGCTTTCAGTGAGTGATTTTTGCTGGAGCGATCACAGACTGCTGTAGTTGTTAACCTGATCCGGGTCCCATGTTATAGTTGTGTTTAATGTATTTACTAAGAAGAAATAAAGTTTTAAAGTATACAGAATAATATATTCTAGTGTATTGTCAAAATTCTTTGATTTTAGAAGAACTGGAAGAATGTTGTTAAACAGCCCTAGCTAAAACCATAGGCAATTTGTAGTCTGTCATGGTTCCTACTGATTGTAATTTTTCTGCATGACCCCTGGCAGTAGGTTTAGCCCCTTGAGTTGTGGATCTGCCCAAGGTTTCTTCCTAGATTAACTGAACATAAGGGAGTTTTTCCTTGCCCCTGTTGCTCTTGGGTGCTCCTTCTGTGAAGCGCCACGAGACAATACTATTGTAAAAGGCGCTGTATAAATAAAATTGAATTGAATTAAATTAATCTAGACATACCACTTGCTAATTTGAATTTGCTCTGCAGGTTCTACTTATGATTAAAAGTCAGGGTGGACTTAACATAACAGACAGACAGACAGACTTAAACGACAGAGCAGATTCACAGTCTCAACCCTTTAGAGACTCTGTCTCGACTTAACCAGTCTCGTCCCCATCACTAGTATCACCTTTAACATGATCATGTCTCTGTGTGTGTATGTGTGTGTGTGTGTGTGTGTGTGTGTGTGTGTGTGTGTGTGTGTGTGTGTGTGTGTGTGTCTGTGTGCGTTTGTCAGAGAGAGAGAAAGAGAGCGAGAGAGTAATGATGTAGTGGGAGGTGTGTGTATCCTCCATGGTGCTCCGTGGTGCTGTGCTGTGCTGCAGTCAGGGCTTTCCACACGTTTGTGCTGATCCTCAGCCAACATCTCCACTGAGTTCATTACCTCGCCCACGGCCCCTCCAGGGAACGCCACACAGTATCCGTGTCAGGAGGATCAAGGCCCTCAGCCTCTTGACATACACACACACACCTCCTTAAAGCACATCCCGCCTACACATGCCTACACACACAACAACAACTCACAATGAGACACACAACAGTATCATACATATACACAAACCCCTGCTCATAAATTCAACCCCCTTTACACACACACACACACACCCTTCCCCCATCACATCCCCCTTTTCTGCTCACATCTCTCTCTCTGTGGATGAGGTAATGTGTAGAGAGTCTCCCAGGCATCACAGCACACAGGCCTGCAGCAGCGATCTCAGGAGCAGCCGCTTCGCTAACACACAGCCTAGCAGTGGAGGAGTCAGCACTCACATTCACTCATTCACACACACACACACACACACTTACTCACTCACTCATTCACTCACACCAGATGGAGCATACAGATCTTACACACAAAGTGTCAGAGGATGGTGCTAGTGGTGGTGGTGGTGTTGATGGTGTCAGTGATTGCTGTTAATGGTATTGATTGTCTTCCTAGTGTTGATGATGACACATAGTAGAAGTGATAAACAAGTGCAATAACAATGCACATTTCTCCATTATGAGATGATTAAGGATTATTATATTTTATCTTCAGTGGAGAGGAGGAGGAAGAGGAGGAGGACAAGAGAGAAAGGATGGATGGATGGTTTGGCTATGATGGTGGTGATGAAGATGTCCACAGGGAGGATGGTGAATGTGCTCTTGCTCCTGATGATTAAGATTGACACTGAGGATGAGCAACCTTCATCCAAGCGGATGGCTCCTCCCCTCATTTCACAGCAGTGAGTGATTGAGTGATTGAGTGACTGAGTGACTGAGTGTGTGAGTGAATGAGTGAGTGACTGAGTGAATGAACAAGTGAATGAATGAATGAATGAGTAAGTGAGTGAGTGAGTGAATGAATGAATGAGTGAGTGAGTGAGTGAGTGAGTGAGTGAATGAGTGAATGAACGAGTGAATGAATGAATGAATGAATGAATGAGTAAATGAGTGAGTGAGTGAATGAACGAGTGAATGAATGAGTGAGTGAGTGAATGAGTGAATGAGTGAATGAACGAGTAAATGAATGAATGAGTGAGTGAGTGAGTGAGTGAACGAGTGAATGAATGAATGAATGAATGAATGAATGAGTGAATGAGTGAGTGAGTGAGTGAGCGCATGTGCTATGCTGTGTCTCTTATGTGCTCAGTGGTGGGGGTCTGGAAGAAGTGGCTCTGACAGGCCCTGGTGCCAAGTAGATCTCACACCGCCAATATTTCGCTCCATCACACTCACACCTAAACAAACAAGAACACCTGCACTCACACACACACGCACACTCATACACACACACACACACACACACACACAGACTCACTAGCACACTAGCAGCACAGGCGGGGAAGAACGCCAGCCATCCAAACACACCTGCAGTTGCAAACACACACGCACGCACACACACACACTTAGATCTACAAACACAGGCATACACACAAGAAGTCACACTTGCTGTTATCATATGTAAACCCAGCTGTGTCCTTGCCATAAAAGTAACAAACTCTTCCTTGGAGATGTCAGAGTAAAGAATAAAAGTGTACTGTGTTTGATCTGTTGTAGGACATGTAACGCATGTAGTACAAGATCAAATCCTGTTTCATTACCAACACAAAGATCAGAAGACACTCCCTGTGTAAATACCGGAGTGCTTTCCCAGGCTCTGTGCTTTCTGAAGGTTTAAAGGGATGAGACCTGTAATGGGATTCTTCAAAGCACTTGAAAGGGCAGAGAGGCGACTCCATGATGTTTCACTGGCTTTTCATAGCCAGACGAACGTGACCAGCACAGCTTTCTCTTCAGTGTTTGGTTTCTGTTTGAGGATAAAATTGCAGTAGCGGGTGATACAAGGGCCCTCTACGTGGACTCACAGGACTGAAACAAGGGGGCTGTCATTTCAATTGCTTACAGAGGGAGTCAGGAGTGAATTAAGACATCAGCCGATGCCAATTTGGCCGCCGTCGCACTTGTAATGATCTCAGTTAGATAGTGACACGCCACACAGTGGAGAGGACAAAAGCGATGGAGTGGTGGAGGAGGAGGAAAACAGGGAGGGGGTGCAGGGGTGGAGAGGAGAAGGTGCTGGAGCTGGCGTGAGCCCACCTTCATAATTAGGGAACGTCTCAGGATGCGCATTCAATTCAAGTGATTGCCAAATTTGTTCCAGCACAATGTCATCGAGCTGGATTCCATGCTGGAATTAAAAGCGACGTAACAAAAGCACGGCATTTTCAGTCAGCTGGGTAGTCCTCAAGGAAGCGTGGAGGGGTTTGAGAGGTTCGATAAGAGTTCACACACACTGCTCACACATTAGTCATATTTCTCTGCTTTACCTGCTGAGTAGCTGGAAGACGTCAGAGATAGTTGTGTCTGATAAACAATAAAAGCATTAGGATAGAGCAGGAGCACTTAACCCCACAGACCACGAGACCCTTCCATCCTTCATTCCATCTTGGTAATAAGAAACCTTACACACCATCCTTAGTCAAAAAACATCATCTTCCATTCCAAAAGAATTTAATAAAGAATATAATTTCTGAAAAGACAAACACAATTTTACCTGCTGTTTGATAAGACGGTCTTAATTAGTTCCTCTGAGAGTGCAGCTCTTAAATCAACTTTATTCAATTAGTTCCAGTTTACAGGATACACTCCCATAAACCCAGTGCACAGCAGGGTCAAACTACAATCCCAGTGTTCCCATGGAGACTCCCTTTCTTCTTGCTTTTCCCATCGGAGATGGAGAAAGAGGTAAAGGAGTCACCAATGAGACAAGTTTACATCGTGTGTGAAGACAACTGGGGTGAGTGACTTCAATTCTGTCCCAATTATCTGATCAAGTGTGTGTCTCTGATGTGGCCAATACACACAGTGATCTAGGAGCCTCCACCCACTGAAGTACCAGAGGCCGCCGGGTAAAAATACATCAACAAATGAAGGCAAATTAACTTCATTTGGGGGCTCTTCTAGTCAGTGCTGATCATGGGAGA
>JAIFZK010000009.1:22372500-22392500 GCA_027481765.1 Tenualosa thibaudeaui
AGAGTGACTCAGGGAAATGTGGCAGGGCTGAGGGGCGTGGAGAGGTACTAGTCTCCATAGAACCTTTAGGAGCTAGCCTAGCCTAGTTCAGCTGTGTGCTCAACAAGGCCAACCTAACAAAGTGCCATCTGTCAAGATGACAGGTGATATAAGGTTGAATCCCAATGCCCTCCATAATCCCTTAGCTCTGAACTCTTAAAGACTTAAGTGACATTAACCAACTAATCAGGATGTTGATTGTTGATTGATTAGTTAAGTCTTTGAGGGTTAAGGGCACACAGGACCTAGATGAGACAGCCATAGTCTACTATAGCTTGGACTGTTTGGGCCATATGGACACATGTTGTGTAAGGGCCAAAATCACATTTAGCCTCACAATATTAGATAAGGATCATCTACAGTACCAATGAGTACCAATCATTTAAGAGATGTACAATTTTATTCCATAAAACAGGCCATTCAGTATAGCGCTGAGATGAACAGAGAAAATTTACATCTTATGATGTCTATTGGATTACCTGAAAGTATGTGTGTGTGAAGGGATTTCTAGAGATGCATTATAGCTAGTTATGTCTGAAAGTGGCTTGAGTGTTTGGTTTCCCAGCCTAGCACACCCATTAGGTTAGACACCAAAAGGTAATCCCCTTGAGCTAGACAAGTATCGCTTTGAGGAGAAGGTATGCCAGTTCAGAGCTGGACAGAGCTTACTTACTCAAACGTCCTTCGAATCTACTGGACCAAAACCACAAAACTGGTCAGACACGCAATCACTGTGTGTGTGTGTGTGTGAGTGTGTTTCCTTCTACCTGTCTGTCTCTACCTAGCCATAAACTGCAGGCTGATTGCCCAAGTGTGCCTCACAGCACCTCTAGCTTTTGATAAGCCATATTAAAGTGACAACACTGATATGCAGGCCCACGCAGTGATTACTGTGAGCTCAGTCGTTTACACATACACACTTGTGTGTGAGTCACTCAGGGTTCAGCCTCAGGTGATCTACACAAGATTCTACAACAAGATTCTTTTCACAAAGAAAGACAGAAAGAAAGAAAGGCACACACACACACAGAGACACACAAGCGCCCATATCGGTGTCTTTATCTGCTGTAATCTCTAATAGGATTTTTTCTGGTTCATAATTGCCCTGGCGTGACTTCACAAGAAGGTCAAAGTGATGCCGCAAGTGGTTCATCAGGTACGCACCAGGGACCTTGTATGAGTATGAGTCACACAAGCATGTATCTTTAGACTGCTGATACTTGTAACAGACGCAGAGCGGCTTTCACAAAAAATATCTATGTCCACACGCCACATACTAGCACATTAACCCAGCGGAAGACCACGCAACCACGCAAGATCGCACGTTTCTGAGTTAGCAAACATTGTCGCTATGTCATTGTCATTTAACAACCGCTGTTGAAATTGTCCTACTGTCACAACCCCAAGCATGACAGTCCAGCAATGTAGCCTAAATGTTTCCATGCGCAACTTCAAGCGGGCCACATCGCCTTCGTCATGTCGAGATTTTCATGGAAAACACATCTGGGACACTTCACTTTGTGATTAGGGGTTCTTACAGAATCGAGTGCTCAAGTTTAGGGGCCCGGAGTTAGCTCATGTTACAAACATTACCGAATATAAACCCCTCGGCTTTGGAGCAATAATACCAATAAAACAATTTGTAATTTTTCCAAGCTCTTCTTTTTCTTGGAGACTAAACATACTCGACTGACGACTGAGATCTAGGAATGACGAACATTTACTTGGTAATTTCTCGGTGGATGATAATATCTAATCTTTGCATATAGTCGCTGTTACATATCTTGTTTGCAACATTTGCGCGCATAGACATCCGTCAACGTTTTTGCCTAGTCCCTTGCCGGAAGGAAAACAGACGTGAAAGTGATAAGTCGAAAGTATATTAGACAAGAATGTGGGACATCTTCATAACTAGTGATCTCCAAAGCTCTAAGAAATCAAGCAAGTCCAAGGAACTATCAGTTGCCATTGCATCCTAATGTTGCATTTAAAAAATATTGTATGCGATTGCGGTTTAGCGTGTAAAAATCCCAGGACACACATAATATCTAATAATGTATGACATTGCAGCCTTACCTGCGCAAATGTGAAGTAATCCCAGTAAAACATAAATTCCGGCGAAGCTTAAAACCATCGTTTCTAAGAGCTTGGCAATGCTTCCGATCGCAGTTTAACAATTTTAAATGGACAAAAGTCTCCTTTGAAAAAAATCCAAGGTTCAAACGTGAAATACCTTCACGGCGAACACTATTTCCAACAGTACAATTTACGAAGCACGAGCGTTTTAGTTAGTTATTCATGTCATGATGAACAACTTCAGCGAGTATATTCTGAACATAAATTCAGCGTTTTGCTCCAAATTATTTTTTTCCTGTGCGTAAAACAAGAAAGTTTGCGCTGTCCAGATGCACTTCTTCCGATTTTATTCCACAGCGATGTTACGCAGTTTGTTGTCTCGTCAAATACATAGGAGTATCTCCAAGTTCACAGGAATGATACGGATATAGTATGTCCCTCTGCTTTTGGAATTAATCGTAAAATAATCAACTGTAAATGACTTGGTGCGAAACGAATCCTCCAGATGACACGCGACACACAACTACCAATTCAGGAGCGCAAGACTTCGCAAAGCCGCTTGAGTTCCACACTTCTTCAACCTCTTGCTGTAGGATTAACAGTTGGATGCGGGAGTTAACGCAATTCTTCAGTAGCCTACCACCACTTTAAAATCAGTTCCTCTTAACGTCCAACAATTGTTTATAGGACGAAGCAAATTTGGTCAAACTTTGAACACTTTTCATAGCGGTCTTCCGCGGCCCTGACAGGAGCATCCAGTGCCTTCACCTCTGCCAAAGACATAATCTATTTGAATACAAGGGCGATCCATTCAAGCTTTCTGGAATGGTATGCGCCGCTCTAGCAGCTCAAACAGCGGGGCTTTCCACAAGGGCCGTTAACCAGTTGCAAGCTAGAGGCTCTCGATACAGCTTGTAACGGCTGTGAGACCTGACGGGATATTGTGTGCGGCAGAATTCATGGTTTGTAAACAGGGCATCAGATTTTTAATAAATGCTCTATTTCTGATGGAAATGCTATTTAAATAATTGCGTTTAACTGAGAAACGAAGAATTCCGATATACAGTATTTAAAAGCATTGAGCACAGTTAAATAGAAACCTACAAAACACTAACTTCATTTGTGTTCATTGGAGCAGCATACTATTGTTTACACTAAAGGCACCAAACATCTGGAATCTACTGAATTGTGAGCAGTATTTTCTGCTCCAGACTTTAATGGTAAAACGTATGAGAAGGAAAAAATATTTTGAAGTTCATGTGATAGTCTCGCAAGTGAAAGAGGATGAGGCTTTTGGCGTTTTTTACTGTCTGTCACAAATAGATTTCAGATGTTTGAACCAAATGTGTACAATGAACTGCAATGGCTATGAAAGGCATCCAGGCCATAGGTGGACTGTAGGCAACGTATCGCCCTGGGGCCTGGTCTAAATCTATAACAACTTAGACAAGGATTTACAGCACAGTATATTAGTGTGGTACTGGTGATATATAGCCTACAGTAGTAGGTAAAGTAAGTACTTTATATAAGACATACACAAAACTGCTCAAAGCAATTTGAACGCAATCTGAACACATTCACATTAATTTAGCTCTTTTCACTGGGTTTTGTGTGGGCTTTGACAGGTAGTGTGCGAGGTTCAGCCGCAGGGAGGGACAAAAGTGAGCGCTTGCAAGCTCAAGATCTCCCTCTACTGGTACACCGTCAAAACACTGGTCCCACCCGTGAGATTCTTCATAAGCGCATACATGGCGCCAGACAAGAAAAGGTTGTTTTTTTTTCTTTTCTCGAAGTAGACTAAATGTAATGACGATAAGGACTCTACATTTTAAAACCCCACACATGTAAACCCTTTCGCGCGGAAGATAATGTAGCCCGCAGACACATAATGTTAAATAAACGATAAGCAAGCTAAGCACAGGTTCTGCTAGACTGAATCAGAATCTGATTGGCTGTCATTAATAACACCTGTGCTTACCCTGCGACTTCTTGGAAAAATAGGCCCATTTACAATGCACTGACCAATAAATAAATCTAATTTTCTCCTCTTACCGTCCATGACACATTTCTAGAGATCACAGCCTCCAATATAAAATGTGCTGAGCAGACATTAATGCTTAGACTCACCAAAATGCCATTTAATCTCCCTAAAATAACCACCAAACCTCTACCTCTAACCTTCCAGCTGAAGGACTCAGTATGCCACTCTCCCTTGGCTTTCCAGACTTATCTGAGACAGGAGCAAAATGAGAGAGACTATATTCATTTCTGGCCTGCAATTTTTTTTTTTTTTGTGGCATCTCAGCTGTTCTGCTAAAGTATTTAACTGTAGGGGAGAGTGCCATAAAGTGAGTGTTTATGGAGGCTCACAGGCCTGTCATGCTAGTGTCCAGCTTTGTTCTGCAGCTCTCCTGATGTTCTACACTGTCCCAGCTCAGTGAACATATAGGCCCGCGGGGCAGCCAGTCAGACATTTTCATGATGCCCCACAGAAGTCATCTCAGCTCTTTTTTTCCCCTCTTTCTTTTTTTTCTCTTTGTCATTTTTTGCCCCCCCCCCCCCCCCCCTTTTTTTTTTCTGTCGCCGAAACTGGCATCTGGTCTGCCGATTGTCACAGTATGTCAACACTGTACAGTTCTTCATTCCCTTAGCCTCCCTTCCCAGAGAGAGATAGAGAGAGAGAGAGGGCATTATCCTGTGCTCTTCTCTAGACTCCAATCCCCTAATTGCCCTGTTGGTTGCTGCTGGAGTTCCTAAAGTGAGAGCAGCACTGGTTCCACCGCAGCACTCTAATGCCCAGCAGTACAGGGGAATGAACCAACATTGCTTGGACACAACCACTCAAGTATGGGAACTCTGATCTGAGTCTAGTGTCAGCACAATCCACATCTTTTTCTCTTTTTCTCTGTAATGCTCTATGCTCAAATGATCTATTTTTTTGTACAGTTTTTTTCCCCACCGCGTTACTGACACATGAGAAAACCTCCCCTCTAAAGGTGACAGGAAGAAAGTCAACAAACAAATCACAACAGAAACAGGGCACAAACACTGAGACCTCACCGCACCAGTAAGGACATGCCTCAGCCCTGAATAATTCACCCTTTCTCTCTCTTTCTCTCTCTTTAGGACAGCTTTTTATTCTCTCTATCACCAATCACCATCTTCATTTCTTCCTCTGTCTCTCTCTGCACCTATTTCCCATCTCGACGTGCCCTTCCACCCTCCCAGCCCATCCGGCTCATTGGTTCCAGGCAGTCTTCAGTAAAGATCAAACCATGCTGAGCTGGGTGAAAAGCAATTCTCCCTACAGGTACTCAGCCATTTTTATGCTCACAATTCACTTATCACAAAGGGAACAGCATAGAAACAACCCATCTGCTGATATCACAAAGAAAAATCACCCAATGAAACACACACTTACACACAAACACACACACACACACATACATACACAATCACACTGGTGCTTCCAGACATCCAAAGATACTTTAAAGACATGAGTCATTCGGTGTCCGACAGACAGAAAAGTAATTTCAGGCTAATAGCTATCAGGCTTGCTTTAGCGGTTCTCTTACACTGGCACACTAGGCTTCAGCCACAGATGGAGGTGACAAGGCTTTTCATCACACATCCCAACACACCAGTCCCAGATTCACACATGCGTTCCAGGCATCGCCTCGACCAGACCCTCCCTAGGAAACCTACACTATGTTCATCTTGGCAGTGCTTTGTATTTAGCCTGCACATTTTCTTAAACAAGAGACTGTGGAGATGGCCAACAGAAATCCAATTCCACCTCTTTCAGGGACCACTGAAGCCAATTGCCACAGTCAAATCAGTGCTGATTTTGTGTGTTTTCCCAACATGCATAGACTAGAATAAGGTGCAGGTTTTGTTTCATTCTACCCGTTCCATAGTGCAGTGATGTCTGTCTGTCTAAGACAGATGTTGGCCACATTGGAGGTGCTGGAACATTAGGCTATTAAAGTAAAGCCTCTCCTCACTGAATTCCTCAAACTGCGATATTACTTCTGCCCAACTTCTAAGATGGCTCTTTTCATCAGGGCATACATCTTCACAGCTTGTGTTGACTTGTGTCTAAAGCCAAAGGAGGAAGGACATTAATCATTTTAACGTGAGGAAGAATGCAATGGTTATTCCTTTGATGGCAGATGGGGTTGATCTTTGCGGTCAGGGCATGTGAGCTTTGGTCCAGTGCCACATCTGATTGGCTGATCTGAGGGAGCAAGTCAACTTGAGCTCTCAGTCTACAAAAACACTGAGTGCAAAACCACTACAGCACGCTTCTGTATGTCTAGCATGCACACGCACGCACACACACACACACCTCCAGATTACTTGGATAATATGGTAAGTACTGCAAAATATGTGAGGACATTTTTGGGGTGTGGTTGGAACCAGGCCTGTGGGCCTTCCACATCAGCGGAGCTGAACACCCACGAGGTTAGTTAGCAGAACCCCCGGCAGCAGCGTCTCCCTCCTCCAAAACACTCTAACATAGGGTCTGCAGACACGTAGCAGTGCACGCACAGGCCTCTGGTTTTCACCCCGTAGCTTACATTTCTGTGGCCTGCCATTTTAGGAGCCCCACGGAACCTTCCGTGTGTGTGAGGAAGTGTCAAATACCTCGGCAATCTCTAACGTCAACACAGCCGCAGATGGCGCACGGAAACAAAGGTGGGCACACAGCAGTTTCGGGCAGGGGCCGAGCCATGAACAGGGCACTGTTGAATACGGTTGCCATTGTGTGACATTGCACAGAGCAAGGCTCCCCCAACAGTCAACAGACAGAATGTGGAGGCAAAATACACTGAGTGATTTCTCAGTATATTAGTACAGTAAGGGCTGTGCTTTGTGGTTTTCCATTTGCAAGTAGCGGGACTAAACACCACCAGCGCCGGTGACGGGAATTCTATCCCGATGACGTCTGGCTCGTGCCTGGCTTCCAGACACTGCATCTGTTGTCTTGGACTGAGAAATTTCCTGTTGGGCTAAGCGCGGATGTTGCTGGTAACAGGGTACACACAAAAACAAAGCATTTAAATTCAGCTGCTAGCCTAGCATTAGCGTTCGCGGTCTCTATGCTGTATCTGTCAATCCTGGGGCTGAACTAACAGCACAGTAATTGCAAGGGCACATTATGGTAATGGTGGAAAAGAACTCTGCTTTCTTCTTTCCGTTTTCCAATTGTCCTCCCACACACACACATACATACAGAAAGAGAGAATGTGAAAGAGAAAAAAAGAAATAAAGGAGTGTGCGAACAAGCAAAAGGAGAGATAGAAAGACAGAAGAAGAGACTTACAGAATGCAACCACTAAGAGATCATTTGGAGGAGCTCCTTTCTAACACATATATCTAGGCTGTGGAGGGGAAGGCTGAGTGGGATGGGGCTTGCGGTTGACTATCAGGCATGACGACCTCCTGAGAATGAGACACTGGGAAGCATCTCTGAAGAGGTCATATACTGGCATGCTGTGTTATTTACACAGGAAATAGGTTCAACTTCTGACACTCTTTTTGGTTTGTGTTTCTGTGTGTCTTTTGATGTGTGTGTGTGCATCAGTATTTGTCTATGTGTGTGTCTCTGTGTGTGTATGTCTGTGCTGAGTGTAATATGAGTTTCTTTGCACTCTGATACCCTGTCATTTCTTGTTGCTACCATCTATTCCTTGTTCTCCCATTCCCTGCTCCCTTTATTTTCTTTCTTCCTTACACCCCCCCCCCTCCTTTACACTCCATCTCTAACCCCATCTTTCTATCTCTCCATCCCTCTGTCCCTCCATCCTCCATCTCCGCACCCCTCCTCCCCCCTCTCTCTGGCCTCCCTTGTTCAGTGGCTCAGGGTGCTGACAGGAGAGCTACAAGACTCCCTGCATCAGGGGCACAATAACACTGTGGGATGTGACAGCGATGGAACAGAGACACAGAGATACGCTCTGCATAGCACTCTGTGTATGTACGTGTGTGTGTGTGTGTGTGTATTTGTGTGTGTATTTGTGTGTGTGTGTGTGTGTGTGTGTATGTACGTGTGTGTGTGTGTATTTGTGTGTGTGTGTGTGTGTGTTTGTATGTACATGTGTGTGTGTGTGTATGTACGTGTGTGTGTGTGTGTGTGTGTGTGTGTGTGTGTGTGTGTGTACGTGTGTGTGTGTGTGTGTATGTGTGTGTGTGTGTGTGCATGCATGTGTGCCCTGCTGATACAAAACCCATCTGTTTCATCTTTCTCTGTCTTTCTCACTGTTCACCTTGTCTTTGCAAATTGACAAATGGAGTGGCTCTCTGACGTTCCTATTTATTTGGATGTCTGTTGCACTGACAGGCGCCTCTCTGTCTTCTGCCTCCTCTTTTTTCCCTCTCTCTCCACCTCTCTCTCTCTCTCTCTCTTTCTTTTTATTTTTTCTTCAACAGCTCTCGCCTTGATCTTGTTCTCATGTATTGATGCTACAGTGGTAAGTGAATAAAACGCAGACAAAAGACTTTTTCCATCCAAACCTTCCATGTCTCTTCAACTCTATATATTTGCGTATCAAACAGGGTGAAAAACATCCCCTCTTAGTTTCTCAGAAGGCCATAATGCCTGCTGTACGACACACAGAATTGAATCTCTTAGAGAAGAGGCCAGGCTCCTCCACCAGTAAAACAGACTTATGATCCCTGTTAGACACTGTTAAAGGGCACAGGGGAGGTCAAACAGGAGAGATAGAGAGAGAGACAGAGAGAGAGAGAGAAAGAGAGAGGTAGAGAGAAAGAGGGAGAAGGGAGCTGAAGTCCTAATCAATTGGATTATTTTCCCTGTGAATGTTTCTACCCCAAGCCACTAGGCTCCAGAAATAACACACTGAAGCTTATTGTGTTACATTGCCTTTGGAGCGGTACACTTTAGAACCTCTGTGTGTGCTTGTGGCCCTCTGTGTGTGTGTGTGTGTGTGTGTGTGTGTGTGTGTGAGAGAGAGCCCATGGCTTCTGTCAAGTTCATGGCTTTGGCCTGGTCGCCGCTGCTGCCGTGAAACGAATAGGATGTCTGCCCTAAGCCCAAGTGAGTCCAAGCCCAGTTGCGTTTGTCTGGTGGCTTCTCAAAAAGCGCTCGGGCCGATTAACAACGTTTCCCAGAGTTCTGAGCGACACGCGATCCCTCTAGGGGATGCCTCAACAAGCAAACAGCCCCGAAGCCCAAACACCAAAGTGTGGTCCATGCCTAAACATGCAGTAGCTCCAGACCTGTTGGGTTTGGATCCTCACTAACCAAAAGGTCAGAGCCTCACATTGCTTTCACCACAGTTTCCTGAGACACGACTTCATTCATCCACCATGGAACTCACACAGCAAAACAAACTTGTATTATGAAGAAATCAAACTGATCTGATCTTGATTTGTTGATACTGTAGACAGGGAAGGAAGGGGAAAAGAGCAGGGGGAAGGGGAGGGTCTGCCTACACTGCAGTCTTCTCAGAGCAGCCCTGACAGGCTGCCAATGCCAACACGCTAGATCTGCGGCAGTGTAGCACTATCATTTATGATGGACCATGAAGGAGCTGAAATCATTGGGTGTAGGAGTGTTGAGTGTAGTTGTGGGTTCCATTTAGGATCGTGTGTGATGGACTGCTCTCTCTGACGCAAATGTGAAAAGTTCCCCAAGGAACAAAAACACTTCACAGAAACACAGAAAATCTTAGTGTCTGCGTACACCTGCATCTGTGTGTATGTGTGTACAGAGTGACGGGAGTATGGGACCTAAACAGGACAGTCATGTAAGCATACCTGTGTATCCAGGTGACTTGTCTTCCTCCTGCTCCACAGTGGTTATGGGTGTGGCTACCTCACTGTCTCCACCCATGGTTTCAGCATCTGCTGCAGAAATAGAGAAAGAGAGAGAGAGATGTTTAGGGTCAAGGCGGTTGCCACCCCCGCCTGCCTGATATTTGTGCTTGAGGAAAAAACTTGTCTTTAGAGGAACTTTAATTAAGTTTTGAAGGCTGGAATGGTATTGATTGTATGATTACTAGTTGGGGCCCCTAGAAATGGAAATGAGGGGGAAGAAATGTTTTGGCTCTGAATGAAGACCAGAACACTGAGAAAGACTGGAGGAGAAAAGACTGAGAGATCGAGAGATCAAAATGCCAATGCCAAAAAGACAAAACAAAAAAAAACTGCAACAGCAAGTTTCAAATAGAGAGAGAGAGAGAGAGAGAGAGAGAGAGAGAGAGAGAGAGAGAGAGAGAGAGAGAGGAGGGACAGTGAGGGTGAGGGTGAGAGGGAGAGGGAGGGACAGTGTGAGACAGACAAACCAAGATGGAAAGTTGACAGATATCAGACAGAAAATTCCACATGACCAGGGAGAGAAAATGAAAGAGACAATGAGAAAGAAGAAGAATAAGAAAGAAAGAATGAGCAAGAGTGAGAGTGAAACTGAGAGAGAAAGAGAATGGCAGAGCTCCAAAGGACCAGTGCACCCTGGTTAAAGTGCTCCCACAGCAGTGCAGATAGATGGCATGGTTCTCAGTGAAGCAGCTCTAAATGAATTTGGATGCCTTCAAAGCCTCGCTCCTCGGCCTGGTGGTAAGCTGGCAAAGTGCTCTCCAGTAAGTCTCTGCCTCTATAATAACTATAATCAGTGTGCCTATTACATGTAAGACCCACCATCAATCATTATTTGTGGCTTGAGACTCTTGAGTGGTTTACTATTTAGTTTTGGTCAGACTAGAGACTGCATGCAGATTTGTCTGATATCCTCAGTTATTTTCTGCATGACTGAGTGCCTTTATTTTGCGATGGAACTGTATAGTGAACATATAGCTCTTAATGCAAAGGATGAGGCTTTCTTGTAATAAGAAAAACAATGTTTTAGGCTATGCACTATGCCAGTACTGCACCTCTCTTTCTCTCTCTTAAATTATTCATTTATTTTTTTGGATTCAAATGCTTAGCTGCTCAGACTGGAGAAAGTTTGCACATTAATTTACTAGTTCAGTTAAATCAACAGGGCTTCACTGGTCCAGACAGACCAATCACAATCTGAGCTAGAGATAAAAGATCAGATCTGGGATGTTAAATAGAATACATTTACTAAGCTCTAAACACTAAATTCCAGTGTTTGTATGTGTGGATGTGTATGTGTGTGTGTTTGAGTGAGAACACCTCTCCACTGACATCTGGTGCTGGTAGCATCAGCCAACCATTCCCTTCCCCCTCTCCAAAAAAATCCTCTCCCTCCTATTTCCAGGAGAGAGAGCGTCTATTTCACCCTGTACCTCTGAGGCCAACATCATCAATTTTGAGACATATACCACAGCACACACACACACACACACAGACACACACATGCACACACACAGGAATTTTGGCAAATTAGCCGGTGCTGACTGACAGATGAGATGGTGCTGTTAATCCAGCTCACCTGTCAGCTGGGCTGTGTTTAACGTCAGAGGGGCACTCACGCTAACCCGCTAACCACTGCTCCCACTGACAGGCCGTCACACACTTGCCACATCAACCAATCACATCCAAGAGCCAGGCAGGCCGTCCCACACTGCCAAACAGCAGGAGGCTTATTCTGCTAATTTGTAGGGGGTCCATAACATAACATCTCGTCCAGTCTCAATGTTGTCCAGTCAACCACCCCCCCCCCCCCCCCGCCTCTCTCTCTCTCCCTCTCCGAAGCCTTGCTGTCAATGGCATCCTAAGTCTTATGCCCTCAACTCTTGTTCACACGCCATTATTCTGTTAGCTTGTCTTAATATTAAGTTCCATCAGCTCACACCCATTCTCTTCTGTATCTGTTGTTTGCTCTTTGTTTGTCTTTTTTCTTATGTCTTGAATGGATCCCACAGAGATCAAGAGGTTAGTTAGTCAGTACATGTACATGCACATCTAAAATTTAGCTATTGGCAATAACATTAGCAATAACAAATGATTTAAGTGGAGGATCCGGGTAATCTGAGTATACATGCATGGGAAGAAAATTTAATTATTGACCAAAGTGACTCTCGTTCATGTTTCTACCAGCATAGTTGAGGCTGATTCTTTTACTGTCTATGGCTAATTCAAAGATGTTATGCTAAACCACAAACTTCCAACGTAAATTTGAAAATCATGACGACCTTTGATGGGAATATGAGTGAAGAGATCGCCAACGCTACAGCACTGTGGTCGTATATACTTTACTTTTCATTGTTTTGCGCGTGAGACACATGCTGGACATGTACACAAACCAGCAATTGTCGCCAGCAGTTGTTACCAGAGCCCATTTACCAACCTCACGGCGTCATTCAAGGAGCGTGTGTCAGTCCAATCTTAGCTGCTTCCTGCCGAGAGAAATGTAATTCCAATCGGATTATCTGGGTGTCTTAGCTGGATTATGAGTAGGCTAATTTAGTTCAATTTCAGACAGACTAAGGTGTATACATGCATTTTAAAAGTTCTATTTTAACCAGACTAAAGGAAAATTTTGATTTCCTCTTAGTGCATGTACATGTACTGACTGCCTATTAAAGGAGAAATCCGGTGTGAATCAATCCATAGCCCAGTTGTCTGGCAGTAGGAAAAAGAACTAGAAAATTGGATACAACATAGACTGATTAGTGAATCATGAGCTAACACTAGCCGAATGGGGCATAGAAACTCACTTTCAGTTTAATTTCCCTATGCCCCATTCAGTTAACCTTAGCTACTGGTCCTCTATTTGGTCTATGTTGTATCCGATTTCCTGGTTCTTTTTATCCTACAGAGAGCACTCTGGAGGCCTATAGATTTACTCTGGAGGGATATTTCTCCTTTAAATTCAGGCTTAGATGTGGATGAGGGATGAATGTCAAAGACTGATTATGTGTTTGTTGGCTTATGAATACAAGTGTTTACATGAAGACAACCACGCTTTATAACCACATACTGACAAAATGAACAATTTTCATGCATAACAAACCTAGATCATAGATAGATAGACACATTTCATAGGGGCATGCCTCAAGTCAAGCTAACCCCATTGTCCTGTCATGAACCCCTTCCATGAAGCTCCAGTCCTGTCCTCAGCTTCTCATTACTCCCCATATGAGCTCATCCCCTCATCCTTTGACAGAGGCCCAATGTGCCTCCACCCGCTCCATTCGTTAACAGTAAACAATAATTAAGAGACTTGCATAACAAAGAATGAATGCATCTCAAAAGTCAAAACTCATCAGTCATAATTCACCTGAGTTCACCTGCCTAGCATGTCTCAGGGAGGCGTAGCAATACCTGGCAGGTAAGGACCGTCGTAAATCTTGGCTTGGAGTATGAGAAGAAACACCAGGTGTGTGTGTGTGTGTGTGTGTGTATGTGTGTTTAGATGTTAGTTGCCACCCTAGGGGAATTTTACTTGCCATCATCATCATCATCAGCGTCTGGAGACAATGTGCCTCTGAATACCTGGTTAGAGGGATTTGCATTGCCTAAGGACAACAGCAGAGACCAGCAATTGCACAATGGAAAGTTCTTTCTGAGAAGACTTCCATGACATCAACCAAAAAAATAGCCTCTGAAGAAAGATAGCAATAAAATTAAATAAACTTCTGTTTAACCCAGAAGAATACCATCCATAATTTGAACATAATTACACAGCCAGTTTCATCCATCTGACCCAAACCCACAGTTCTGCCCCTGGGGCAGGAAAGTGCTGAGTATCTTCAGTCATTTCCATCTCCCCTGGATCACACAACTGACAGAATTTGTAGCAGCAATTTGTTTCACAGAAATGACCGGCGTCTGCTGCTGACCACAGAGGCCTGGAGGAGAAGAAGAGGAGAAGAGTTAGGCTAAAGGTGTGTGTGTGTGTGTGTGAGAGAGAGAGCTAGTTTCTCTGAGCTAGGCTGATGGCAGCAGAGCCACACCAAAGAGGAGACTGGGCTTTCAAACGCAGCCTCACTTGAACAAGTAAGCTGGAGCATTCTCTGCTGATCTTCTGCTTCTGACACTAATGCATACACACACACACACACACACACACACACACACACAATGCATTAAGACAGCATTATCGCCTCAGGGTATGATATTAAAGGAAAAATCTGTCCTAAATATTTGTGGGCCAGTGGTGGTGTGGTGAGGCAGCTGAGTAGAGTACCGCCCCAAAGACTAGGACAGAAAGTCCAGATATCCAAGACTCTCCAAAGCCCACCTGGAGGCTGACAATAATCTGGAACATTCAGTCTCTTTCCGCTTCATTCTTTTGACATCTTCTCAAGGGGAGTGGAATGTCTCTCTCTCTCTCTCTCTCTCTCTGCCAACACAGTGAGTGCAGACTGCAGAGTAGAGCAGGAGCACTAGGGGCAGATGCCTGGGCTAAGGAGCTTCACACTTCATCTATCATGGAGTCTGGGGCTCAAACCACAGTCTGACTGACTCCAGTCCTAGCCCCATTCCCCTCATTCCACACACACACACACACACACACACACACTCACACATGCTTGGAAACCCACATTTGTAGTCCCTCTGACTCTGTCCCTTTGTCTCTCTCACCCCCACATGCATACCCCCTAATCTCTCATTATTTTGTTCTCTCTCTCTCTCTCTCTCTCTCAAATTCACCCCCCCACACACACACAGAATCACGTTTCTCCCTAATATTAGGCCTCATTTCCTGTATGTGCCTGTTTGTATACATGCAGAAAGTCAACATGGGGTAGCCATGTTTGTATGCATACACAGAGCAGACAAATGGCTGGAAGTAATTGGCCTGTTTTCCTTAATCCACAAAAGCACATATACACCCGCCTACCATCACTCACTCACACACCCACACACACAGACACATGCATATGCATCTACAGTAAATATTTGTTCTCCTGGATGTCGAAACAGACCTTTTTATCCTCTGAAATGGCAGGCTGCAAGATGAGCTTTCTATGCAGTTCAGAATACAATAAACTGCTCAAATAAAGGCTTCATACATTTTGTTTCTGTGCGGGTATTTTGACAAGGTAAATATTCTCTCAGCTATACAAACACCAGCACCAGCATGAAAGGCACGCACACACACACACACGCACACACACACACACACACAAGCACACACACGCACACACACATGCACACAAGCACACACGCACACATATTTACCTAAAACTAAAATGTACCTTGAAATTTCTCATTGACAACAGCAGATTGGGAAAAAAGCTTTGAAAAGGTCTGGCGGAAAACAAGCAGACTGTTAAGACACAGACTTAATGGAGAAGAAAAATAATGCCTATTGTTTGGGAACCTCAAAACACACCATCAGTTTCATATTCATTCATTCATTTATTCATCTGTGCTTCCTCTAGAATGTTCCATCTTTATTTGTGTATCACACACACACACACACACACACACACACACACACACACACACACACACACTCTCAGTTGACACATTGCTGATGTTTAAACTTTCCCAGGAGACAGAGGCTTTATTAGGCCACAGTAGCCCACATTTTCCAGATGCTGCTTAACCCACAGACATGGCACTTCCTCCAGTATTTTATTAGAACAGTATGTGAACCACACACAAAATAACATGCATGCGAATGTGGACAAATACACAAGCAAACACACACACACATGCGCATGCACGCACACACGCACACATGCGCACACACACAAACACACACACACAATTCTGACATCATAAATGTTTAACTGGCCATATAATGTGTGAGAAAAGAGCAAGCTCTGCATGTGCAAACAGATTACAGCATATGTATGTCCTTTTCCTGCACGAATGAAGTGACAGGAAATGGTGTCTAGGTTTATCTACTAACAACAGTCAACAACAACAAATTATACTGTTTGGTATGGTTTAATCAATCAGAGGAACAAAAAAGTTCATAACATGATATACATGATCTACTGCAAGCATGAATGCACTAATGAAACTTCATACAAATGTATGAATTTGTATGTGTGTATGTATGTATGTATGTATGTATGAATGTCTGTATGTGTGTATGTATGTATGTATGTATGTGTGTATGTGTGTATGTATGTATGTATGTATGTGTGTATGTCTGTATGTATGTATGTGTGTATGTATGTATGTATGTATGTATGTATGTATGTATGTATGTATGTATGTATGTATGTGTGTGTGTAAGTATGTATGTGTGTATGTATGTATGCATGTATGTGTGTATGTGTGTATGTATGTATGTATGTATGTATGTGTATGTCATATTGTTGTAGCTGGAATGTTAGCCATCTTTTTGTAAGTTGCGACAAAAAAAGCATCTGTTAAATGCATAATGTATGTAAATGTATGAGGCCTTGCTGCTGTCTTATGATGTGGTGTAGTCAGCTGCACTAAGAGGGTGTTGGGTGACAGAGGTCAGTGCTGCATTCTCTTCATATATTCCTAAGGATGTCCAAGTGCATGCTTTAGCCTCTAGATGTCTCTAGATTCCTTTGTCTTGTAATAACTCTGCCTGGAGGTGCCCCAGAGAGGGAGGGCAAAGTTAGCATGTATTCAAAAGATTAATTTTATCTTCATGTAATTATCCACTCTGGAGTCAAGAAACGCTTAAATGTAATTTACCTGTTAGACATCCTTCGGTGAATTACAGGATTAAAAGCTGAGTGAAATTTCACTTCTCAGAGCTTCACTTCCCAACTGTCACCACTAGAGGGCGACAGAGTTCCATCTCATGGCAAGGCGCTGCTACGGCAAATGCCTCAGAGTTGAAAGAACACTGCAGCTCTCTCATTGAAGACTGTTCATGTGTGCATGGGAGTGCAGTGGGCGACAGGGGTGACATCCAGAGCTCCTACAGCCATAGGAGCCAAACACTGGAGTGACACACAAAACAGTCTTGACTGTCTCTACCATCAGCATGAGCTCTGCGACAGTCAGTGGCGCACACAAGCAATAAACACAGATTTCAAAATATGTACACTTCTCCACCGGAAATCAGAACAAGGACAGATATTGCATACTGGAGAAGGTTCTAGAATGAAATAGTGCAGACAGAGAGGCAGAGGAAGGCTGAGTAGTCCTAACTCTCCTAGCTGAGAGAATGTGGTGGTGTTAGTGGAGTATGTTCCCATGCATGTCCTCTGCTAGGGACAGCCCCCACATCCTGACCTCTGGACCTCTGGCTGAATCAGCGCTGACACACTGACCCATGCTTCACCACAGATGGCTGGTTCTACTGTCAGGCAGAGAGACAGACACTCAAAGAGAAAACAGAAAATCTAGAATGTTCTTGAGTATGTCCTCACAGCACTCTTCTATCCAGTCATCATACACATCACACCAAAGCAAAGGAACCTCCAAAGGCTCAATTATTTAAAGTACTACCTTTGAGGATTCTATACACTATACACTATACTATACACTATACTACTAATTCTATACACTGTGCAGTGTTTAAGGATTCTGTACAGAATGCTTGGCTGTTCAGTAGAAAGCATTTAGTAGTGTCCATTTAGTATAATAGTATGCATGCTGTGAGGACTGTGAAGATGAGATTGAGGGGCGATGGCAGATGTGGAGGGCAGAGCTCCTCAGCTGGCTCAGTGGTGGCTGGATTAAGTTAAGCATCTCATTGGACGTCATGAGCTACCTCTCTGACATGCTCCTCCAGGATGCTTTACTGTGAGTATCTCTTTGGATATCAGTGAGTTTTCCCTTGGAGGTTTGGTAGCTGGAGGGCTTTACTGACTAGGATGATGGGTGAGGGGCAGTGGAGTGGGGTGTGGGTTGGGTGGCAGCCTAGTGGTTCAAATGGGGGAGATGTGGATCTGGTGTGTGTGTGTGTGTGTGTGTATGTAGGGGGTGGGGTGACACTCAATATGTGTGCATACAACTGATGGGTTTCATTACATGTGGGAGAATGAGTTTTGTGCATGTGTGTGTATGTGTGTATGTGTGTGTGTGTATGTGTGTGTGTGTGTGTGTGTGTGTTATGCATATGTGTGAGTGTACACTATTTTGTGTGTGGCAATACTTGACCAGAGATACACATAACACTAACACTAGCTGAGATAATGTTTGATAGTATATTTGTAAGAGAAGGCGGAAGTGAGAGTGAGTGAGAGTGAGAGAGAGAGAGAGACAGAGAGAGAGAGAGAGACAGAGAGAGAGAGAGAGAGATGAAAATTTACCATTGTATGTATTCTATATCAGTGTGTGTTCATGTGTATTAATATATGTATTGTGCTAACTGTTTCAATAAACATTGTTATATGCAGGAGTTCTTTATAGTGAGCATGCCCGTGCCTGCATGAAGATATGCATCTGTACATTGTGTGTTTGCATTTGTGTGTGTGTGTGTGTGTGTTGAACATGAATCAGAGGGTGATGGAGTGTGTACATGGGAATGAAAGGCACCTCACCATGCTGTCAGAAGACAGTGACAGCAGAGTAGAATGAAGTGCACAGATGGTCCTACATACACTTATATCCGTGTGTGTATGCAGACACAGACACACACACACACACACACACACACATATCCACCACAGAAATAGACACTCGGCAGGCAAGAAACACTTACTGTGTCAATCACAGCACGCAAGGCTCTGGCGTCTGGAGCATAGCCTGACTCCCATCTAGCATATCAGCAGAGCACCACAACTCCGTCTTTCAACACACACACACACACACACACACACACACACACACACACACACACACACAAACCTATACACTAAAGACATACATTTAGATAGATACTGTATGCACACTGTCTTATATTCTCTTATGTGCTCACAAACACATACATATATTAAATCAATCTTACTCAACTCACAGACTCTTTGCTGTTTGAGGTGTGCTCCCATTGGACTTTCACTCATAGTGGAGATAACAAACAGATCTCTCTCTCTCTCTATCTCTCTCTCTCACACACACACTCTCTCTCTCTCTCTCTCTCTCTCTCTCTCTCTCTCTCTCTCACACACACACACACACACACACACACACACACACACACACACACACACAGCAGACCATTTCATCACCCAATCCTCACATAAAGAAAATAAATAAAATATGGCTTTGGGAATGTTAAGTGAATTGTTTCATGATGTTTTTGCTAAATGGTTTCTGTTAAAGTGGAAGTGGTGTCTCTCTGTCTACCTGTGTGGTGAAGCAATCTTTATTGGTTGCCACAACAACTAATGGCTCCATCCCACAATACTCTGTTCACATCTATTTACTTTACATATTGTAATATAAGGCTCTCACACACACATATACACACACACACACACTTATCTTATTTCAGTTTCAGTACCATGGACAGCAGCAACAACCACCATGTATTTGTTTATGATTCCACACTATTTCTAAAGTATACTATGACTTTACTGTACTACAGCATCCACTATACTATGTTGAGTATGTCCAATAAGATCAATATTACTCTCTGATCCACATTCATTATTTCCTCTTCAAATACTAGGTGGGAGCCACAGGAGGATGGCATTTTCATCCAAAATCTAAGACAAAATCATAATACTAAAATAAATAAATAAATAAATAAAAGGTCCTTTAGATATCGCTTGTCACTTTCCTTGTCCTCTTCATTACATTTTCTTTATCATCCCCATCGGCAGATGAACATCACAGAGCAAAAACTCAGAGTATCTCCTCTCATTACCGGCGATAAGCGCTCGGAGCCGGCACGGCCGACGAGACCATCAATCACAGTTAGATGGCGAAGCAGCCGTCGCCCACAGGCGCAGCCGCAACCACAACCACTCGTCGCCATGCCACCGCCATCCCACTGAGCCAGTAAACAGAACGCGCCTCAACCCGCCAGGCTTTTGTCTACACCCTTGAAAAATACAGACATCCACAGAAGTAGTTTTTGTGAAAAAATAACACACAAAAATCAACACAATCTGTCACAA
>JAIFZK010000009.1:22397500-22405000 GCA_027481765.1 Tenualosa thibaudeaui
ACGGGCGCACTGCATACAAACACTGTGGCTTGTCTCCCTCTTCTATGACCTGTAGAGTTGCATATATGATTGGTTCACACACTATATATTCTCCCAAGCATAACGTATTTCCTCTTTCCATTCTGTAGGCCATCAGATCATGGCCACAAACTTTTCACAAACTGTTCAGTGACTTCATATCCTTGATAAATGTATTCACAGGCGTGAATGTATGCAGGTATGTGGGTGGTATGTTTCTATACTGTGTATATGGTGTGTATAGTGTTTGATGTACATGTGAATTTATCCATACCGGTGCTGCATTTATAAAGACCAGAAGACAGTGTGAGTCGAGAGCAAATACCCTCATCTAAGTTTCAAAGGGCATCAAGGCTGCTGGTTTTGCAGAGAATGACAGGTCATTTGTGGAGAGATGAATGGGCTGACATTGGACAACTGGGGGAAATCAGTGGCTTTGATAAACCACACAAGGCCCCCCACCAACCGCCCACAAATCCATGGAGATCGAACACAGCCAGGCATGCGTCTCTCGATTCATGTGGCCAATCAATGAGCCGCCCCTGAAACCCATGCAAACCCACCAGAGGAGGGATGGACAGATAGGAGGCCAGACTGAGAGAAAGAAAGAGAGAGGTAGGGAGGAGAGAAAGAAATGAGGGAGAGAGAGAGGGAGGACAGAAGAAATGAACAAAGATCAAGAGAGTTAGAGGGAGAGAGAGAGACAAACAAAGGTTGGTTGGGAGAAATGATTACAGGACAAATAAAGACACCATGATGGCTACACTGCATGATCTTTGGACACTAAGACCCAGGCTAAGGACAATGTGAGGGGGATGCAGGTGTCAGATTTTGTGCATGGAAGACAGACCCTGTCAGCCATGAGAGACACAGCAACTAAATGTGTGTGAGACGTGAGGATGTATAACAGGCAGGTGAATGGCAGTGTGTGTGTGTGTGTGTGGTCTCTCATACTGATGGCCAATGGCCATACAATCTTAGTAGTCACACTCACAGACCACTAGTCATGTTCACAGCCACTCTCTCTCTCTCTCACTCTCTCTCTCTCTCATGAGGACTCATGAGGACTTTGTCCTCCACTCTGAGTGTCCAGAAAAGCACAGACACTGCAGACAATGGCAGTGTCCTCAGTCACAAGTGATTTCAAGCCTATTCAAGTGCATGTCAAAAGCAACAATAATAATGATTTTTAAAAGCCATCTATTACACCACTGAAGTCAACATTTAGTCATTATTTATAAAGCCATGAGAGACATTACTTTGTGTATTCTGCATTTTATTATTATTATTGGAGGAGGTAAAGGAGTTGGTGGACTCAGTATCCAAGGAGCGCACTACTACTCTACAGGGGCAGTTCCATGGAAACTTAGTCGCATTCATGACCCCAACAAAAATGCTTAATATTTCCATAAAGTGCATACTTCTGAGCATTTACTTAATTCCTAGATCATGTATAATAAGAATAAGAATAAGAATAAGAATAAGAATAAGAATAAGAATAAGAATAATAAATAGATTATTATTAATATTATTATTAGTAGTAGTGTATAATGTATGTATTCATGTATAATACTACGGTTGCTCATGTTTTGTCACTTTCAGGTAAAAATATATACACTATATATACACTAAAAATATATACACAGTGTGTTGCCTTGGCCAAAAGTGTAAGTAGGCTGAATGTAAATGAGGATCTTGATAAAGCTTTCCTCTTCTCCCCATAGGATCAGTCTGCACTGCACAGTTAAGTCTCTCCATACCTGACCTCTTAACATCAGTTCTCATCAACTAAATACTTCCAGAGGAAAGGGGTCTTTCTGAGGCTTTTTCCAATCCACCCGAGGACAAACTTGCCTTTCGAGCGTCTCTTAGAAATCTCACTCCAGATCTGTTCATTTCCAAGTAATTGTTTCAGCATCTGACAACGGTAAAGAAACCTCAAAGATCTTGAGGCCCCCAGGGGCCAATTTGATAGAAGAGATAAGCAGCATTCCCTCAAGCCTTCCAAAGACTCTCTCTCTCACCTGATCTTCCCCAATCGGCTCCATCAACGATACAGCTCCTCTGTAAACCAATCACATCGTCTGAAAATAATATCATTTCAATATCAAATACACCTTATGACCTTCTCAAATAAATAATTCAACACTGACACAGTGTCATGCAATCACTCGTCTCTGCACACAGCCACACACATTGGAAATCAATGTAATATCCACTCTTAATGTGGTTCCATTGCAATGCATTGGTATGATTAGAAATTCCTCAAGATATGATTGCATATTCCTGAGTGGTCAGTGTCAGGCTGGTAGCAGACCATTTCATGCCGACTTTAGGGGTTAAAGCGGAGTGAGAGGCGCAAACATTCATCAAGTAGTTCCGTGTTTGATTTTCGCAAGACCAGAGCCAAATCCTCATATGCTGATACAGAATATCACTGAAAAGTTTCTATTGTAACGTCACACTCTGACTTATGCAGACTGGAACAATTCAGGTTTGCTCCCATTGTAATGTACATCTAAATATCTTTGTCTAAACTGCCTTCAAACATGGCCAAGATTTATGTATGTAAATATTCGATTTGACCATTGATGCCTTTCCACCACTAAATGCTGTCTTGGGGTAGGACTTCCTCTAATTCTGTGTGGCATGGACACACGTCTTAGGTCTAAACAGATTCTTCACAGGACAGCAGTAGTTTCAGTGGTCAGGCAACTCTTTGGATTGGACAATAGTCAAATCATCCACACTGAACAACTACAGTGAACAGGCACAGAGTGATTTTTGTCAGCCGTCTTAAATTTGAACTAAAATCAATACTCTGTGAGGAGTTCTCCTCTCCTCTCTGCCTTTCCACCTTTTCCTCTCATCTCTTCATCTCTTTTTCTCTCTAGCCATCTTACAATGTCTCTATCCCACCCTCTTGATGTGGTTGTCATGGAGATCTATCAAAAGCAAACTTTTTACAGAAAATAATTTGGCATACATCTCTCTCTCTCAAGCACGCACGCACACACACACACACATATGCACACATGCACGCATGCACACACAGCTGTTATTGTGGACTACTGACTCTGTGTATGAGGGATTATAACACTCTTTGGGTGAGTTACAGAGCTGTGTGAGAAAATAACACAGACTCCCCAAACAAAGAGAGCTTCATGACTTAAGTATGCCTCTACATAAGCATGTGGATTGGACTGTGCCTAACAGTGTCTGGTGGGTGGCACATATAAATTAAATATGGATGTTTTGAAAAATACAATACAACAATTATCTTAGAGATCTGACTTGTACAACATGCAGATGCCTGTCTGTGTTGAGTAGTAATACCCAGTGAGGGCTGTAACAAATACAAACTAAAAGTCCTTCAGTGGGAAGGCACTTAAGCACACAACCACACAGCCAAGGCTGTTTTATGGCAATAAGCTTCTTGTTTCCATGCGCTGACCATTTGCCTTGGAAGAGACCTCAAAGACCATTACACACTGCATGTGTGTTCTCTGCGCACATGTGTGTATGTGTGTGTGTGTGTGTGTGTGTACACTCTGACCACTTTTTTAGCAAAGTGTGATCAAAGGTTCAGAAAAGCTGCCTGCTGACAAGTCTTCACAGGATTCCTCCTTATAGACCCCCCACACACACACACACACACACACACATGCACTCTTCCAAATTACACAGCAAAATACACACCCACTCTAACTGATGGTACACTTTCTGTCTCTTTCTCTCTCACACACACACACACACTCACACACACACAGAGAGACTCATCACGGTCCATCTGACCACCCGCTGTAGCTCTTCTAGACAATATACCCCCTACAGAGCTCCACTAACCAACTCCTCTCTCTCACTGCTTGGGCCCTCACCCACAGAGAAAACACACACACACACTCTCACACACACACACAGTGAGAGAGACAGAAAAAGAGTTCTTTTCACCTTCATTCTCCATGCTCACTCTCTGTTTGTGGTGAGCTGGTCGGAGCCCTGCAAGCTCACACAGAGACTGAGTGACAGATTACAGAAGCAGCCATTGCTTTAAGTGAGGCATCCGTCAGCCTCCAGACAGCTGCTTTTCAGCTGCAGCAAACCTAATGTGAGAGCTCATGTGAATCGACCATCACTCATTCTTCCCCCAGCCACACACACACACACACACACACACACACACACACACACACACACAATGACACTGTGATATCAGTCCTGTATAGCTCTGGACAAAGTTGTATCCTGTCATAGATGTTTGATTGTATCTAGTGTAAGACACAATGTTTAATGTCCTCACATACACCTCTTTTCCAGTACATGGTACCACGTCAACTCTGCTCGTTTACTACACTTCAATGGCTCACTGGCCATTTTAAATTAGCACGAGGCAAAGTAAACTACATCCCAATCTACAAAAAGGTCATTTGAGGGAGGTTCCCCAACTGATCTCATCGCATGTCTCTTTCTCCATCTAGTTCTCCCATTTTGTAGCTCTACAACCAGTTCGCTGGTTAAACTTAAACTAACTAATGCAGTGCACTCCATGTTATTTCCCACATTATGAATTTGGGGCCAAAACGTCAGAAATAATAACACTGCCTTTAAAATTAAAGTGTGCACCAGTTAATTCATCGTTTCATATTTCCCTTTCTTTATTCATGTATTCATGGTTTCAGGTTAAACATGCTCTCAATCAACAATACTATATATATATATATATACAGGACAGGCAAAGTTGATTCTCTGGCATGTAAACTGGAGTGACTCTTGCCACCTGCAATGGCCCTCAGAGCAGTGGCCCTCACTTCACATTTCAGTACTGGCTCAGTGCAGATAGACCCTGGGCAAAACGTGTATGAAAAGCAGTGCTAGAATGGTATAGTGGGAAAAGGACATGACTGTCCATCTAGACATTCCTGAACTCATAAAATCAGAAAGACGTTAACTGTGAAGTGCCGTGTTTAACAATCACATCTGTTGGAAGGAAAATAACAGACCTCGAAGCCCTTGCTGGGCCCTTTTTTTTCAGGTGGCGTTCATCTTAACAGGTGTGCAGGCTGATACTCCTGAGCCCTGAGGGGATACGCTAAACTCATTTGGTGTGATTACGCAGGCAAAGTGGTGCAGGCACAGATGAAATGGGAGCGATAGATGGAGGAGTCTCCTAATGTATCCCCAAAACTACATCCAGCATGTGAATCCACTTCAGCCGTAAAGCCAAATGAGTTTGAGCTGTACTGGAGACAGCCACACATGTCAGCTATGGAAGGCATCAGAAAGCCACTCAAGAGAATCCCTCAGGACTTCAGAGAGTAGAAGGGAGGAGAGGAGAGTAGAGGTGAGGGGAGGGGAGAGGTGAGGAGAGGAGAGGAGGAGAGGAGAGGAGAGGAGAGGAGAGGAGAGGAGAGGAGAGGAGAAGAGAGGAGAGGAGAGGAGAGGAGGGGAGGGGAGAGGAGAGGAGAGGAGAGGAGAGGAGGGGAGAGGAGGAGAGGAGAGCAGGGGAGAGGAGGAGAGGAGAGGAGAGGAGAGGAGCGGAGAGGAGGGGAGAGGAGAGGAGAAGAGAGGAGAGGAGAGGAGAGGAGAGGAGAGGAGAGGAGGGGAGTGAGTAGACAGTTAGTAATGAGGAATCTAAATGGGAAGCCAAGTTCAGAAATGTATTAGATTTTAGGGTGGAGGGTGGAGTGTGCTGATCTATCAGCTTCACTCCTCTGTTTGAGTGTGTGTGTGCATGTGTATGTGAAACTGCAGTCTAGTTGAACACTGACCAGTCTGTTCAGGAGAGGCCTCTACACATGTGTCTCTGGCTCTCATGCAAAGCCAACTAGTGAGTGCAGATAATGACCTGACATATGAGCTGACATATACCAGAGAGAAACACACACACACACACACACATGCACAGATAGACTCACATGTAAGGAGTGTGGTAGAGTAGGGATCAGAGACAGATAGCAAAACTGTGTCGGGTGAAAGGAAGAGAAGAAAATAACACACACAAAAATATATGCTGCAGATATGGACACAGAGATAGACAGTACAACTCTCACACACACAATCCTCCCACATACATGCATACAGACAGACAGACAGACAGACAAACAGACACACACACACAGACGTAGTGCTTTCACCCGTCCGCCCACCATCACTCCCACGCTCTCCCCACCGAGTGTGTTTCCCATCTGCAGCCCTGCAGTGCCTCTCCTTCACACGCTCGTCTCCATACCAACACTACCATCACACCTCCATCACTAACACACTCCCTATCCTCGCCCAAGTGCACTTGGACACGAGGAGACTCTTTTGCCAGCACTACTCACTATTCTTTTATCCCCATTCAAGAGCACTCTATGAAAGATGGGACATCCTATACACAACCCTCTCAGGTCTCCTGCTATCAGAGAGACAGTTTTGCTTTAGTTTTGTTTTGTTTTATTTTGTTTTGTCTTCTGCGGGATCTTTGTATACAAATATACATGGACACCAGTGAAAAGCTGACATTGAGAAATGTGTGATGTTTACAAAAAATGTTTAACATATAAACAAGACAAGACACACACACACAGAGAGAGAGAGAGAGAGAGAGACATACAATATATTAGCATGCTTGTGTAAACACACTTTTACTGATAACTCTTCCAGGTCTCCAGGCCCACCCATGTTAATCTTGGGCCCTCATCTTCAGGCTGATCGAGGGCCATGTGTGGGGTGAAGGGAGGATAAGGAGGTTGTGAGATGTGATATCCGGTGCTGCTGGGCCATGAGAGAGCCAGGCCTCTGGGCCTCTAGGCAGCCCAGCCAGGCAGGCAGGCAGGAAGTGGTGCTATCTGGAGGAGGCCTGACCTGTGCCTGATGTATGGGAGGCTGCTGGAGATGCGGCTGGAGATTAGGCAGAGGCAGCAGGGGAGCACTGGGGTGGGACTGCAGTGGAGGGGGAAATGAAGGCTGCTCAGAGACTACATGTTTTCCACGCATGAGCTTGCACAAGATTACACACACATAACACATGCATTGAACACACCAGGCACATGGACACACACACACACACACACACAATACCCCTCTAGTTGGCATTCACATATACACACTCATGTTCTCTCAATCTATCTCTTCTCTTTATCTCTTTCTTTCTTTCTTTCTCTCTCTCTCTCTCTCTCTCTTACACACACACACACACACACACACACACACACACACACACACACACACACCTGCATACCACACATAGACATCTTTTTTGGTGGGTACACAACTGGGAGATGTTTCCAGCCAGCAATCTAATTTTCCCTTGGATTTCCTGTGCAGAATGATAAAACCAAGCTGTGCAAATACCACCACAAAAAGTCGAGGCATTAAATCAGGTTTTGTATGCATGGTTCACCTGGTTGAGTAAGGCAATAAATAATTGATAGTGCAATATTTAATCACAAATGCACCCTCAAGGGCTTGCTCTGAAGATTACAATCTCTGACTTGCAAA
>JAIFZK010000009.1:22410000-22420000 GCA_027481765.1 Tenualosa thibaudeaui
GCTGGCCATCATCTACATGAAAACATTCCTTATCAAAGAAAAGAAATAGTCCACCATTTTTCTGAAAGCAAGAGAGAGTACAGAGAGCTGGTCTACCAACCAGCACTTCATCAAAACACTCCCCATATGCTGCCGCTGGCCTGCAGTAGCAGTGTAAAAGGAGGAATTCAACACATCAGCATTCTCCTGCACTCCAACACTCCAAAGCCCTCAGCACTCAGGGACACACATTAGTGGCAGAGAGTGACAGCTTCATAGCACAGCACCACTTTAATAACGCAGCTTTACACAGTCAAATTCCATGGAGTAGAAAGGGAAGGATGCATAGGATTTAATTTCTATCGGCTATGGATATTGCATGGTGCGTGTGTGTGTGTGTGTGTGTGTATGCGTGTGTGTGTGATTGAGTCTAGAAAGACAGAGAAAAGAAACTTAAAATTGTAACTGGGAAAGGAGAGGTAGACAGATGGGAAGAGCTTTGTAGCCCACCCAACCAGCATGGCACTCTCCACACAGTGTGTGTGTGTGTGTGTGTGTGTGTGTGTGTGTCCATCTCTCTGATTACAGAGACACGGCCTCCCCTGGAGGGACAACAGAAAACAGCTTGAGTCCTGCTTGTGCCCATGTGAGCAAGTGTGTGTGTGTGTGTGTGCATGTGTGTGTGTGTGTGTGTGTGTGTGTGTGTGTGTGTGTGCATGTATGTGTGTGCGTGTGTGTGTGTGTGTGTGTGTGTGTGTATAAATGTGTCTGATGTGCATGCTTGTCAGTGCATGTGTGTGTGTGTGCTGGCAGGAAGTCTGCTACACTTGCTCAGACACACTCCACACAGCATGCTGTCTCACTGTGTCTCCTACCCTCTCCTCAATATGATGAATCAATTAAAGAGCATGTTTTGGAAGTCCAAGCCACCCTACAGGTGTCACACACACACACACACACACACACACACACACGCACTTGCCTGTAGTGACACAGCTTGTCTGAGACGGGCCGGTGACCAGTTGGTTTTACTGATTGGCCATCTGTAAGCCAAACTCCGTGGCCTGTGTCTCATGCCTTCTGAACAGACTCCAGACTCTCTGGCATCAGCACAACTCTCTCTCTGTGTGTGTGTGTGTGTGTGTGTGTGTGTGTGTGTGTGTGTGTGTGTGTGTGTGTAGCCAGTTAGGCCCTATGCCTCTGTCACTTGTCCAGCAAAGGAGTGCCCAGACACAGCAAAGAGCTCAGAGGGTGGTGAGGAAAGTGGTTTATCAAAAGAAAACCCACAGCTTGTTTCAGCTCAGACATAGTTTTAGTTAAAAGTTGCTTTGTTTCTTTTACTATTGTTTACCTTTATCCCTTACATAACAACCACAGCAACTTGGTATCAATTAATTCAATTAATCAATTAATCAAAAATCAATTAATTTCATGATGCAACTCAGCCAAGTAACTGTCTGAGTAAAGCTACCTCTGAAGGCCCCTCTGTATCAAAACACACACACACACACTCACAAAGGACAAAAGATGGCATTCACAAAAGTGTGGAGTAATTCATCACTGCACTGCCGCTCGATACGTAACGATTAAATCTTGTCTCAATGCTGCATTCCCGACAACGTGTCACATTTATTAAAGCCCTGGAAAGACTCACTTTAAAGTGGTGAAAAATCAAATTAATCTGTACTCGGTGTGTGTGTGTGTGTATATGTGTGTGTGTGTGTGTGTGTGTGTGTGTGTGTGTGTGTGTGTGTGTGTGTGTGTGTGTGTGTGTGTGTGTGTGTGAAGCCAACAGTGTCAGTTGGTGACATCAAACAGAGAGCCTTTCAAGCACACGCTGGGAGGAAGTAGTTCCACTTGGAAATCCATGTAAGATTAGCTTAGCTCCCATGCTAATGTTAAAGATCAAGCTTCAAGCTGATCAGGCTGCAAGCTTTAGGCCCAGACAGGGGAGCTGTAGACCTCAGCCCATAAGTGGAGCAGGGGTTGCTTCTTTAGCTCCCACAGAGCACCTCATGAACCTTTCTCCATAAGGAAGAGGAGGAGTAGGAGCAGGAGGTGGAGGAGGAAGAGGAGCCCGTGCCAGGCTAGGAAGGGATGGGAGGAGGGGATAAAGAGGGAATGAGTTTTGAAGCACTGCCATGATATCTTAAAAGACCATTTACCAAAAAAGCAGTGCAATGTACTCTTCCACATATGGCCCATGGAGCAGATGCCAAGAGCCTCCTTCCACCCAGTAAGCATGTGAGAGGGTTGAGAAATAAAATACTGATCAGTTAGTTTAAACTGTTAGTTTAAAAACAATACAGCAACAATATAGCAATGGAATTCAAGAGCAAAGGAGAAAAAAGTATATTACTATGGAAAGAAAGAAAGGAAGAATAGAATAGAGAAGATGAAGAAAGGAAAATGTAGAAAATAAAGCAGACCAAAAGGAAGAAACCTTTAATTAGTGTTCACATCTGGCAGGGCTAGATGGAACTTCTTGCCGACAAAGCAACAAGCAATTCTGCTTGAAACCTAGAGAGAGCAACCTATGAGAGGAGAGAGAGAGGGAGAAAGAGAGAGAGAGAGAGAGAGAGAGAGAGAGAGAGAGATGCCTGACTCTCTTAATCCTTTCCCTGCCTTTGATTTAGCCAGCCCTTCCCAGTGGATAGCCCACTCTGCTGCAGCAATTAGAGCAGCCAGGAGCCCCTTCACACTGCAAATAAGACACAAATAAGAAAGAGGAAAGAGAACAAGAGAAAGAAAAGGAGAGAGAGAATAAAAGGAACGAGAGGACTGTTTTCAAACAGTATCTGTCTCTTCTCTCCTGTCTAAGTATGGAGGGAGCCAAAACGGAAGGAGAGACAAACTGGAGTGAGAGGGATGAAAGGAGAGACAAAACAGAGTGAGAAATGGAGGGAGAGATTAAATGGAGTGAGAGAGAAGGAGGGAGAGACAAAATGGAGGGAGTGAGATGTAGGGAGAGACAAACAGAGTCGGCGTTGATGGATGAAAAGACAGCAGAATGTGGAGAGAAGAATGTGGCTTCCTGCTGATATCTCAGCAAGCAGCAAGCAAGGAAGTGTGGGTGTGTGTGTGTGTCTGTGTGCGTGCATGCGTGCATCATAGAGAATGGGTGAGAGACAAAGAGACTGCTGTGGCCTGAGGATATTCATCTTTGACTCTGCTGTGACCACAGTATATCATCACCTAACAGCATATTAACATGACCTGCTGGGAGGACATCGACACACACACACACACACACACACGGATGGCTGGGCAGAAAGTCATAGAGAGTAAAGGTAAAGATGAAAAATAATAAAGATAGATCATAGCAGAGTAAGAGGGTAAGTGTATGTAAACCATACAATTTGGAACAAGAAAGCATCTCTTCAGTCCAGATGAGTGGTTCAAACCCAGAGAGAAGCAGGTCAGTGCAGACAAGTAGTGCATTTCCTCTCACAGCTTTCCTCAGTCAGAAACCTTTTGAAAAGCATCCAAACATCTTTCCTGGTAATTCAGCAAATCAAGTGAAGCTTTTAAGAAAAACACTTACACTTACCACACACCCAAACACACACCCAGTTACACACACACAAAGATCAGTATGCATGCCATGTTTCAGATGACCCTTGTGGAACTGGTGCCTATAAGTGTCTTTAATAAATAAGAGTCAGTATCTGAGCTGGCCTCGGAATGATAAGAAGCCCAATCAGGCTAAAGTTCTGACTGCTAATTAGTCTCAGGAGACTGAAAAACTCACTCCAGCCTCAGGTCTTGAACCTGGCACACATGTTTAAAGGCACACCCTGTCTTATACGTGTCTTTTTGAAGTGTAATGCATCCAAAAATCACCCCTACATACTGACAGTGTGAAGCAATAATAGTACTGATATGTGTATGCATTGTATTGCAGAGATCTCCTCTACAATTAGCGTGCTAACTGACTAGTCCCAGGTCATCTCCTCTTGTAACACTACAGGTGGTGATAGTGAGTCACATACTGGCCAAACAGACTTCAGTAACACAAAGAAGTCACACAGTTATGGGCACGAGTGGGAGTACTTGAACTTGCTTGAGAGCCTGCTTACAGACAGTTAATTTTACTGTCAATTGCCAACAAGCACTTTCTGAGGTTGTTGTCAAACCTGTTGTAGATACTACTCCCCTCATCACCATCAGGATATATTATATTATTATAAAAACATCATCAGAAGCAAAGGAAAGAGACAGGGCCATCATGAAATGAAGATAAAATGAGGCTTGATGCTAAGCTTGCCATTTGTCTTACAACGGTGAGCACTAAGCAGGAGATGGATGCTAAAAGTAATCTCTGATAGCCTAATGTGATGGTCATCCTAGTTTGCTTATTTTAGTCCTGTTTTTCATGCTCCTCATACACCAGGTTGTTTTGACAACACAACTCTAAGTTGCTGTTCAAGTTTGAGCTAAATGCTGTAGTCATCCGTTAGCCAGCTGGGCTGAGATTACTGAGATGAAACTGCCAAGGTCTCAAACACTTACATCACTATTTATTTCAAATGAAATAAATGTAATTCTTGGGTAAAAAAGAATTTAAAAAAACCTTTATCTGCGGATGGGATGGTGGTTGTTGGGAAGTTGTGGTGTGCAGCATGCAGTGACTGGAGAAGGGACTGAGTGTTTTCTTGTTTCAAACTCGAACTAATTTTTGCTGCAATACTGCTCCCATTGGTGTATAGAGTATGAATGTAATATATGTCTTTTAACACAGAATATACCTTTAACTCCATACATACAGTAACTCAACCAAAACCATATTTCAGCAATTTGCAGATTTTAAGAGGAAACTGGCAGACACTTGCTAACCTGATCATTTCACACACACACACACACACACACACACACACACACACCACTCCCATTACCCACTTGAACATTTTTATTTTTTTCAGAATTTCCTCAAAATTAGGAGTTTGGCTTTGGGTGTAACAGTAACATCTGCCATTATCCAGACAGAAGCCCACTTTGGAGAGGATCCATGCCTGATGTGAAAGCTACATCTGGGCCTCATGTGGGCCCCATCTGGGCCATATCCGCTCTAGAATCATTTGCCATTCTGTGGCCCATGGAGGGTGAGTGCATCTGAATGAGGCTGAACCCTGGGGCTGAGTGGAGGGGATAATGTGACAGTCCGTGACGTGATTCCCCTCCTCTGTCTCGTCTTGTGACAGAGGGGGAAACATCATGTCCTCTGCTCCAACACATTGCCAATGAGAGTGTGCACAGACAGGAAGGTATGAAGAGGACTATCTCAAACATACACACACACACACACATGAACAACCAAACACACACACACACACACACACACACAGGAGCTGTGAAGCATAGAGCAGCAAAGGAACAGGCTTTTCACTTCATTACACACTCCCCTGCTCCTGGTCTCTCTCTCTCTCCCCCTCTCTCTCTCTGATTCCCTCTCTCCTTACATGCTGATCTGTCTCTTTCCTCCTCTCTCTCTCTCTGTGACTCTCACCCTCCTAGTCTCTATTTTGTCTCTTCCTTTCCACACATCTCTCTCTTTCTACCTTTGTTTTTCTCTCTCTTTTTCTCAGTTTCTGTTTTTCAAGTCTTCCTCTCTCTAGTTCTGAAGGGCCCTTTAGTATATATCACATGGGACCTTTAGTATATATCTCCACCCCTCCTGTTGTTTTTTTAATCCTATGTTTCTCTTTCTTCTTCTCTCTTGGACAACATCACCAACATCTCAAATTATTTCCACACCTCTTTCACCACTTCTTGTTGTGGTTGTTCTCTCTTGACATCTTTCTCCCCATCATCAGACAACATCACTGTTATCAACATCTCAAATTATCCTCCCCATCCACACCATCACTATCATCACCACGGTCATCCTTGTTGTGGTTGTCATCATTATCACTATCATTAGACATCTTTCTCCCCATCATCAGCAGCATCATTGCCATCACTGTTATCAGAACCATCTTTGTCATTGTTGTAAACATCATCTATCATCACTACCATCACCACTACAACCACCATCACCATTACAATCACCTTTACCTCTCATCAGCTCTTCTTTTTCTACTCTCCTCTCTCTCTCTCCCCTGTCCCTCTCCTATCCACTCTGCTGGAGCAGTGATAGGCAACCTCACCCCTCTCCTCTCACAATGGTTATACAGTTGGTGGGTCACTTGTCAGCAAGTGGTGCTCCAAGGCATACACCCCCCCCAACCCCCACCTTGTGCCAGGCATGCCAGTGACCCACCCCTTCTGCTAGGCGTGCCAGTGACCCACCCTGCTGTGCCAGGCTGCCAGCTCTGGAGAAGTGAACACATAGGGTAAGACAGTGTCAACTCTCATCTGAGGGCCAGTGATTGAGTCGTTTCTGGCCACAGCAAACAAGCACCCCCATTTGAACTTCATCCAAAAGAAGTAAACGCCTTTTCTCTCTCCCCCTCACACACACACACACACTCACAAAGACAGAGAGAGAGAGAGAGAGAGAAAAATAAAGCAAGAGAGATGCATGCCGACTGTCTCTCTCTTTGTCTCTCTCCCGACCCCATTCCCCACCTGGCACTGCGCCACTCACAGAGGCCTAGCTTGGTAAACTGTCTGACATTTAATTCAGAGGAGCATTTTACAGACCCAGAGGCATTTCAGTGCCTATTCAATATGTCCCCTTTAATTGCATCATTTAACACAAGGCAATTAAGCCCCCGTTTCCAAATACTAATCTTTTGTTCTTCACTCTCCCGGCAAAGCAAAGTCTGACTCATCAATTGCACACAAAATGGATGCTGTCTTTTAAGGAAGAATTACTTAACTCAGCCAACTGGGTCATCTGTGCAGCACAGACTCCAGTCTCATGCTTCACTAGCACATGGTGCCAACACTGCCATCTCTACTCTGGAGCCTCTGCCACAGTCTCTCATGGTCTTACAGCCTGGCATATTGATAGAGAAGAAAATATCCAATGCTGATCAACTGGTACAGAGTGAAAGCCAGTCAGATTTGTTTTGCTTGAATTGGGAGAAGGGTAGATATCAATTTCATAGTTGTTTTTCTGCAAACAATCACACTCACAAATTCCATTTTGAGGAGTTTTCAAGTTTTTACACCAGCAATCACACACTCTATCAAAGCTGTAGAAACATCTGTCACCGGGAAATGTTTGTCATGCACAAAAACTTCACTCACACACATACTATACAGACACAGACCTCTTTACACACACACACAGTGTATTGACACAAACATAGACAAAGACACAGACACAGACACACACACACACAGAAACACACACATGGTTCTATCAGTGGTGTTTGTGTGGTGATGCCTGTGCTGTGATTGACAGCATTAGCTTTCCTCTCATGCTTCCTGGAGCTACAGCAGCATGAAATGTCTGATTACAGAGTGGCACAGTGGTTGCCGTGATGCTGGCTGTGTGTGTGTGTGTGTGTGTGTGTGTGTGTGTGTGTGTGTGTGTGTCTGTCCCTGAATCCTTTTTCTTTTTCCCCTCTCTCTGCTCTGCCTGTCCTATACCCTCCTCTTCCAAACTCACACACACACACACACAAACACACACATATACATGATGTCTTCCATGTGTGCACTGAACTAAAGCCAAGGCATTGATGGCAAAACACCACAAATCGATAAGAGCACATACACACACACACACACACACACACACACACACACACACACAAACATACACACACACACACCACAACAGAATAACTAACCAGATATACACACAGACAAAAACACAGAAATATCAGCATGAACAACCATACACATATACACACACACAAATGCAGAAATGTCAGCATGAACAACCATACACACACCCCCACACACAAACACAGATATTGTGTGTTGAATCAGGTGTGTGTATGTGTGGAGGATCAGGGATGTGTATGTGTGGAGGATCAGGTGTGTGTATGTGTGGAGGATCAGGTGTGTGTATGTGTGGAGGATCAGGTGTGTGTATGTGTGGAGGATCAGGTGTGTGTATGTGTGGAGGATCAGGTGTGTGTATGTGTGGAGGATCAGGGATGTGTATGTGTGGAGGATCAGGTGTGTGTATGTGTGGAGGATCAGGTGTGTGTATGTGTGGAGGATCAGGTGTGTGTATGTGTGGAGGATCAGGTGTGTGTATGTGTGGAGGATCAGGTGTGTGTATGTGTGGAGGATCAGGTGTGTGTATGTGTGGAGGATCAGGTGTGTGTATGTGTGGAGGATCAGGGATGTGTATGTGTGGAGGATCAGGTGTGTGTATGTGTGGAGGATCAGGGATGTGCATGTGTGGAGGATCAGGTGTGTGTATGTGTGGAGGATCAGGTGTGTGTATGTGTGGAGGATCAGGTGTGTGTATGTGTGGAGGATCAGGTGTGTGTATGTGTGGAGGATCAGGGATGTGCATGTGTGGAGGATCAGGTGTGTGTATGTGTGGAGGATCAGGTGTGTGTATGTGTGGAGGATCAGGTGATGTGTATGTGTGGAGGATCAGGTGTGTGTATGTGTGGAGGATCAGGTGTGTGTATGTGTGGAGGATCAGGTGTGTGTATGTGTGGAGGATCAGGGATGTGTATGTGTGGAGGATCAGGTGTGTGTATGTGTGGAGGATCAGGTGTGTGTATGTGTGGAGGATCAGGTGTGTGTATGTGTGGAGGATCAGGTGTGTGTATGTGTGGAGGATCAGGTGTGTGTATGTGTGGAGGATCAGGTGTGTGTATGTGTGGAGGATCAGGTTTGTGCATGTGTGGAGGATCAGGTGTGTGCATGTGTGGAGGATCAGGTGTGTGCATGTGTGGAGGATCAGGTGTGTGCATGTGTGGAGGATCAGGTGTGTGTATGTGTGGAGGATCAGGTGTGTGTATGTGTGGAGGATCAGGTGTGTGTATGTGTGGAGGATCAGGGATGTGTATGTGTGGAGGATCAGGTGTGTGTATGTGTGGAGGATCAGGTGTGTGTATGTGTGGAGGATCAGGTGTGTGTATGTGTGGAGGATCAGGTGTGTGTATGTGTGGAGGATCAGGTGTGTGTATGTGTGGAGGATCAGGTGTGTGTATGTGTGGAGGATCAGGTGTGTGTATGTGTGGAGGATCAGGTGTGTGTATGTGTGGAGGATCAGGTGTGTGTATGTGTGGAGGATCAGGTGTGTGTATGTGTGGAGGATCAGGGATGTGCATGTGTGGAGGATCAGGTGTGTGTATGTGTGGAGGATCAGGTGTGTGTATGTGTGGAGGATCAGGGATGTGTATGTGTGGAGGATCAGGTGTGTGTATGTGTGGAGGATCAGGTGTGTGTATGTGTGGAGGATCAGGTGTGTGTATGTGTGGAGGATCAGGTGTGTGTATGTGTGGAGGATCAGGGATGTGTATGTGTGGAGGATCAGGTGTGTGTATGTGTGGAGGATCAGGGATGTGTATGTGTGGAGGATCAGGTGTGTGTATGTGTGGAGGATCAGGTGTGTGTATGTGTGGAGGATCAGGTGTGTGTATGTGTGGAGGATCAGGGATGTGCATGTGTGGAGGATCAGGTGTGTGTATGTGTGGAGGATCAGGGATGTGCATGTGTGGAGGGTTGGGAATATTGGCTCTGGAGTGGAGGAGATGATGGTATGACACAACACACTGCTGGGGCAAGTATTACATTTCATACTGATCCCCTCTGGAGTCAAGCTTACCACAGGCCAACACCCTGACAGCATGATCTTTGACCTTTGACCTCATCCCTCCTTCTCTCCCTTAACACTATCACTTGCAACTCTCCAAGCCCCAGAGGAAAGAGAGACAAGACAGTGTGTGTGTGTGTGTGCACAATGGTGCTGTGTGTGTGTGTGTGTGTGTGTGTGTGTTTGTGTGTGTGTTGTGGATGGACACTAGTGCAGCGCTGGTGAATACACAAGAGACAGAGGGGGCGATGACACACACAAGCATATACATATTTACAAGGAGACACATGCAGAGAGAGAGAAAGAGAAGGAGAGGGAGAGGGGTAGAGAGGTAGAGAGGGAGAG
>JAIFZK010000009.1:22425000-22432500 GCA_027481765.1 Tenualosa thibaudeaui
TGAGGGCATCAAAGCCCTGAGCTGCCCTGAATCTCTCTCTCTGACTACTTAAGGTGTCACTCTCTCTCACGAACCACCTCTCACCTAGATGGCACTGAGTTTACTGATCTGACCGTCATCAAACTGAATGTGATCCTTCTATCCAACTCAAAGGCAATCTGGAAGAATCTGTGAAAAAGGGCTCATCACATGGCATGTCAGTCAGATGACTAGAAACCATACTGACATTTAACAGTGCCTCTATAGCACAAAAGAAGATTTCTAACTGTCATGGTCAATTTGATAACTTTCTCACTGCCCTTAACTGTCCTCACGATGGTAATGAAACGTTTTAGGAGACCAAAGGTTGACATGCACAGCCAGGGAAAGTACAGTGAGTCATCCTGAAGAGCATTAAAAGAATCAGGTAGTGGCCAGAAAGCTCCCCTGGGAGAGATTAGCTCGCTCCTGACAGAGCTTCCCAGGAGTCCAGATCCGATTGCAGGGAATAGAGCTCAACCATAAATCCCAACCCATGGATTATTCAGTGACGGTTCGGTTGATCAATGCATGATCGAACGGATAAAACTAGAACTTTAATCGAAAAAAGTACGATTTTCGCCACATCAGGTAATCAAATTGTCTAACTAAACCACTAATTATATGTTAGATCATGTGCAGTATAGAACGACAATCCTCGGGCATTTGCGTCCGTTAAAGTGGCCGTGAAGCTAACACAAGTTGTAAGACTGCGGAAATGCGCACCTGGGGACTGCCTCATAGTCACACAGCTTTCCATTAATTCGCTCACTGGCTCGTAAGCATGACTGCGGGCATTCTCTCGAAATCCTATTTGACAGAATTATTCGAGCCAAAGAAACATTCTCCTGAACTAAATGTGCAAACCAACCTTAAAAACTTTTGACCTATGCAAAAAGGTATTTCATATATTCCTCATTCAAGTTCTAACATTGACTTTAAATGTTTAATAAAGATAAAACCCCAGTGAATTAGTGGGTCCATGTTTAGTTCACATCCTCACAACACCGAAAAAAACCAATAGCATCTGTGATGTCAGACTTGTTGGATGTTGCATAAACTAACAGAAGGTGTTTTCTGCCTTAAATGCCAAATGCTCACTAAAAAGTCAAAACAATATGCAACACATGCTCCAAAAGTTGTTATGGTGCTTTTCAGTGGAAAGAAAAAATACGTACAGGTAAATACTTAGAGAAGTAAGATGTTGGGCAAAGGAGATTTACTTAAAGGAGAGTAAAACTTACCTTATTTCCTCGTTTGATTGTTGTTCAATCCCTCTTGACTCAATTGCGTCTCCTATCCATGCTTGATGAGTCGCTCCAAACTGTCCCGCCTGCTGGTAACAATACCTGCGCGCTTCAATGGAAAATATTAACCTTAATTGTGGTAGGATAGGTGGGGAATTGCTTAGCTTCGCGCAGGTGTTCCAGCAAATAATACAGAGAGTCCACGTTTAGATGAGTCCGTAGTAGAAGGAGAGAATGCTCTAATCCCCTTGAAGATGGGAATCCTGAACGGTTATCTGTACAATAATGCGGACAGCGTACGGTAAGGCATACAAATCGTTCAGCGCACCTTCTCCTGCGGCGGACCGGCGTTTTCCTCCGGGTCCTACTGCTGCGCAGAGACGGGTTTCACTGCAGATCCAAGGCGATACGCAAACAACTCACGTATACTGAAGGCTTCGATATACACAAAACAACTTGTGTTATACACACCCCGTCTTTTGAGTGTCTTTTTAAGTGCCTTTATCCTTCAGGCAACAATAAAATACCACGGTTAAGACTATTACACAGTTTTATAGTTAACTGGTACACTGTGACAATGAGTTATACATACCCTATAGGATATGGTAGAAGTTCATCCTCTATTGTCATTTAACAGAGCTCTGACTCACATGGAAATCAGTAAATGCAAACACACAATGAATGCAAACAGTGCACTGACTCACACACATGCACATATATACTGACAGATACATACGCAGAGATCCAATATAAATCAGAGAAACAAAAGCAACAATGTGAATCTAATCAAATAGGTACTTTTGCACCTTCGCTGTTCTCCACTGTTCCTTTGACTTGCTAAGCAGGCAGGGGTCAATACCCCAACCTCTGCAGGTCTGACTGCAGACAAGCAGGTGGGCAGACAGGCAGTGCCAGCCTCACTCTGCAGAATTTTGATGGGTCCTCCTAGGAAGACCTGCACCAGAAAAACAGCCGGAGCCGTGCAGGCCCTCTATCCTGTCAGTTTCCATAGCAATCAGCTGTGGCGAGGTGCAGTGTGAGCTGTTCCCTGTGTGTCAGTCGAGAGCCAAAATGGCGGCTTGCTCAGTTCAACTCAGCTTGGCCTTGCTCAGGGTCACTTCCTCTCAGACAAGGATACAGGAAACAAGACACCTGCAGACCTCCGGCAGGGCTTGATTGTGTTTGACAACCTGTGAATGCCGCTGTCCAACTGGCCTGCTCTCAAGGACTTCACAAACACACACACAATGGCTACTTGCACCTATGACATATTTGACATTACTCTCTGTTACTCGGAGACTGTGACAGATTTATTTCTGACATACTGTAGATTTATTTTTGCACTCATGGATTTAAAAGCAAGAGAAGTGTATTTCTCGTGCCTCTTTCTCTCTCACACACACACAGACACACACTACAAATGTTGTGTTTTCTGACTACTGTATGTGTGCTTATGTGATTTTATTGTACAGAAATGGCCTTGGTGACTGTGGCCATTCTCAGTTTAAATGATGAGGCAACAGATGAACAGATGAGGCAATTAATTAGCAGAGCCCCATCATTTGCTGAGGTCAAGAAGAAGCATCTTTAAATCACTACACCGCTACAAATACATAGGTTAGCACTGCAGAGGAGGTGATGTGTGTGTGGGTGTGTGTGTTTGTGTGTCTGTGTGTGTAAATGTGTGCCTGCGTGTACACGTAATTGTATGATTGCATGATTGTGTGTGTGTGTGTGTGTACGCGCACACATGTGTGCAGATGTGTTGGTGAGGATGGGGCATTTCAGTGAGTTGACAACCTGTGTTCATTGGTGGTTGCAAGGTGGAGGAGGGGCTGGTCAAAGGAGCACCAGCAGGTGGACCACACCATCTCTCCAGTTGAGTGTCCAATACCAGTGTGTGATCACTGGGGTAAGTGGGCCCGTCAGCAGACAATGCCAGGGCTTTCTCATTGGCTTTAGGACAAGCTTGAGAGAGCATAATGATCCTGGGCAGCCCCGCGGACAGCTCCTGGTGCTGAAGCTGACGCTGTCGCAGAGCCCGGCCATGTCCCAGCATATTAATGTCAAGACCAGAGACAAGCCCATGCTGGAACAGCTGAGGGGAATTTCTAATCGAATCACAGAGCCCTTGTCCCTTACACCCCTCCCAACACACACACACACTCACTCACACCCCCAGCACTCAATCAGAGGGGTGTGTTTAAGGGGTTAACATGCAGCGATTAGCATAGATGCCTGGGTGTCATTGAGGTTAGTCAAGAGGTTAGCAGCAGGGCTGTTTGGAATGAGAGGATACTCTGGATTATGCATAGACACAGTCACACGAGCACAAATGCAGCAACACGTTCACAAGCACATATGTGCATGCACTCTTTTGCAAAGCCACATATGCATACATACATACACACACACACACACACACACACACACACACACACACACACACACACACTGTTTCTGTTTCTCAGCCATAATAAATAAAATGTTAATATGCTGTACATGTAGGCAGCTCCATTGTTCTTTCTCTTTCCCACACACACACATATACTCTCTCTCTCTCACACACACACACACACACACACACACACACATATGTGTATGTGTGTGCGCAATATCACACACACACACACACTTAGATTACCTCTCTTGTCTACCTGAAAACCAGGTCAAGGTGAGGCAGTAGAGGGACCTTGTAATGATGTGACTTGGGATCCAGTTAGTAGCAGCTGGTCTTCCAAGGACATGAAGTTATTTTGTTTTGTTTTAAGGAAAGAGAGACCATTAGAGAACACACACACAGACAGACACACAGACACACAGACAGACACACAGACAGACAAACAGCAGACAGACACACACACAGACAGACAGACACACACACAGACAAACAGACAGACACACACACAGACAGACAGACAGAAAGACAGACAGACAGACAGACAGACAAACAGACAGACACACAGACACACACACAGACAGACAAACAGACACACACAAAAGAGATGAGTCGGGGAAGGACTCTTAGAAGGCTGCAAGGGAAGGAGGAAAGTGAATGGAAAAGAAAAACAAGGAAGGAAAGTGAATGGAAAAGAAAAAGAAGGGAGGAATGCAAATGTGGCACATGTTGAGTACAAAGCAATGACAAAAGCAAAAAGAGCAGAAAGAGAGAGAGAGGTGGAGGTGAATACTAAAGAAGAGAAGATTGTGTCAGATTGCTTGGTTTTAGTGGGCTGTGTCTGCCTTTGGATGGTGTGTGGAGGGTGGGAGAGAGAGTGGGCGGGTGGGGGAGAGAGTGGGCGGGTGGGGGAGAGAGAGGAGGTTGGGGGGGGGGGGGCTCCCATGGGAGGTGAGGGGCTAATAGCAGATCAGTCCTCAGGTCTCCTCTGCAGTGGCTGGAGGCTGGGACCCCCGCTAAAGAGCCTCCACAACCTCCAGGGCTGGCCATACACTTCATTCCCATAACAATGAAAAGAAAACGTCACAAACCTAGGGGAAGATGTGCTTATATGCAACTGTGTGTGTGTATGTGTGTGAGTGAGTGTATGTGTATGTGTATGTGTGTGTGTGAGTGTATGTGTATGTGTATGTGTGTGTGTGTGTGTGTGTGTGTGTATGTGTATGTGTGTGTGTATGTGTATGTGTATGTGATTACTGCAATCTACAAACACAAGATGTATTTGTGCTATTACTACATTGTTTGTATGACTGCGATGTCTGTTTAAATAATAATAGTGATGTGAAGTGATGCCTGGTATCAAACGAAATGATCAAGTTAAATGAGCTAGTATGAGTGAATCTAATAATGACAAATGCTTATTTAATGGCAGACATAAAAACTAGCCTCCTACAATAATCACCTTTCCAGTCAGTCTTCATCATGCCTGACGTGCTCCCACAAATCTCTATAGTGGATAATGCAGTGATCATCCCTCTCCGTCTGTGCTCAGCTGTCCTTCATCTGCCATTTAACATCCTTTAACCTTTCCAGATCATACAGGCTTAACGTCACACTGGCCCAGACGTTTAGGACTGGATCTCATTTCGCACCCATTTTATCAGCTCCTCACACACACACTGACCCAAACGCATTTACACACCACATCTATTTCTACAGGGGACCCTGTGGATCCCTCGAGCCTCCCCTGGACTTACAAAGAGGACAGAGAGGGATGGAGAGGGAGAAAGAGAAAGATGGAGCAAAGAAGGAGAGAGGAACGGAGCAGGAGAGAAGAATGTATGAGAGAGAGATGGAGGGAGAGAAAGACAGAGATTCAGCAAGATGCAAGAGAGAGAGTCATGCTCAGCTAAGCTACGTAGAGTAGATTAACAGAGAGAGATGGAGGGGCAGTCAGAATAATAAGCCAGTCATATGTGCATTTGCTGCCTCAAAATGAAATGTTTCATATCACCAATGGCTAAATCTAACTGTGTGTAATCACTAATTCGCCATATATGTGAATGGGCCATTATAATCAGTGGAGCCTTCTGGCACTGGATGGCCCCAGTACTCCCTGGGTTTGACTGGCTGGGCAACCAGAGACAGTCTTCAGGCCTAGCCCTGAGAGGAGAGAACAGAACAGGGTGGTAAGAAATAGGGGGGGGGGGGGGTTGAGGTTGGTGTGTGTATTTATGTTTTTTAGGAGTGTGTGTGTTCATATGATGGTGTGTTAGTGTGTGTGTGTGTGTGTGTGTGTTTCCATATGATTGTGTGTTTGTGTGTGTGTGTGTGTGTGTGTGTGTGTGCGTGTGTCCATGATGTTGTGTTTCTCTGTGTGTGTGCATGTGTGTCCGTATGATGATGTGTTTCTGTGTGTGTTTTTGTGTGTGTCCATATGATGTGTTTCTGTGTGTGTGTGTGTGTGTCAATATGGTGATGTATTTGTGTGTGTATGTGTGTGTGTTTGTGCCCATATAATGATGTGTTTCTGTGTGTGTGTGGGTGTGTGTCCGTATGCTGATGTGTTTCTGTGTGTATGTGTGTGTGTCCATATGATGATGTGTTTCTGTGTGTGTGTGTGGGTGTGTGTCTGTATGGTGATGTGTTTCTGTGTGTGTGTGTGTGTCCATATGATTGTGTGTTTCTGTGTGTATGTGTGTGTGTGTCCATATGATTGTGTGTTTCTGTGTGTGTGCTGTATGTGGTTAGTGGGAGTAGTGAGGACTGGGCTAATTACCATGTGGGAAGTGTTCTCTAAGTAAATGTGGACTAACGAAGCCCAGTGCTCAGTGGGAGTGTGTGTGTGTGTGTGTGTGTGTGTGTGTGTGTGCCCAGTGCTCAGTGGGAGAGCATGGCCTCACTCTGGGCTGCTCCTAATGAAACTTTTCTCTCTCCTCTCCTCTTCTCTCGCCTCCCTGACTCTCACGCTTCGCCATGTTCAAACATTTAAACGGCCTAATGAGCCAATTTACAGCAGGAAAATGAAAAAGCACCCAGAGATAAGAAAATAGTGACACTTTTCTTTTCTTTTCTTTCTCTCTCTCTCCCTAAGCTTAATTTTTTTTCCCTTTCTCTTACTTCGCCCAATCTATTGAATTTCTTACTGAGCAATTGCCATAGTTTGCATTGTGATATGTAACACTCCTCCCGACCCCCCCCCCTTTCTTTCACTCTCTCTATCTTTCTTCTCTCTCTCTACCTTGTCCTCTTTATCTCATGGTCTTGTCATTATGAAGCAAGGAACAGAATTTCCAATCCAGTTTCATACACACTATAACTGTGAAAGCCTGTAGATGATGGGCCTTCACCAGCAGGTGAGGGGGGAGGGGGCTGTGGCTAGCAATGTAAATAGTGATTCAGACATCTGCAGTCTGTGTGTAGCACGCTGCATGGGGGGGGTAGATTAATACTTTTAAATGAATAAATTACCGGCGCATGACTGGTTAGATGGCATTATGTGTTCCATCCTGACGTGAGGGAAAGTCAGAGTTTACCCAGCATGCCAGTGGTACGGCTGCCAGGCTGGAGATTGCTCTGGGAATACTTAGGAGAGAGTGCCAATGTGCAGTGGCACAAGGTGGGTGTCAATTAAAGATGATGTATGAGCCTGCCGTTTTTTTAATTAGAAACCGGCAATACATTTAATAATGGTCATTATACCATTAATTAAGTGTTAATTGATGTGAATCACTTTGCGCACTAAACTGGCAAAACACAGGTGAGAGGGGGAAGGAAACCAGCAGGGCAGCTTCTCTCAGTCCCTCATAGAGCACATCATACTAGTCCAGGAAGGCT
>JAIFZK010000009.1:22440000-22462500 GCA_027481765.1 Tenualosa thibaudeaui
TTCCTGGAATCACTCTGAGCAACAAGCCTACAGATCAATAACCTACCTGAAGGCTGCTAAATCCACACCTTTCCCTCTCTCTCCCTCTCCCTCTCATCCCTAATATATGTGCACTCCATCCTATCTGTTCATCACAATTATGTCCATTATACAACATAACTCTGCGGTCCCACACAACAGAAGAATATTCGATTGCTACTCAAGTGCGATTTCATTTCAAACTTAGCTTTCTGTCACTAACTGTGTGTTGCACATCATGCTATCAGCTCCAATTGTGTGTGATGCCAAGAACTCGTAACTGTGTGTGTGTGTGTGTGTGTGTGTGTGTGTGTGTGTGTGTGCGTGCTTTGCAGTGCAGCAATAACAACAAGCAACAATAGTGGATGTCCTAAACTCAGAATGAATAGGGCCATTCATTCTGCTCTTCGCTCCCATAAGTGTGTCCACTCTGGTGGCTTATTAAGGCACCAGACAGGCTGTAGGGCCCACTTGAGAGCGTTTTAGCTGGAGAGCATCTGCTTACGCACAAAGGCACAGACTGCAGGAGAGGGACGCTCTGAAAGGGTCTGAACATGGTGGTTGTCTGACCACCATCCAGACACTAATGGCTTTGAAGGGCCGTCATTACATCTACAGTATGTATGTGTGTGTGAGAGAGAGAGAGACAGAGACACACACACACACACAGAGAGAGAGAGAGAAAGAGAGAGAGAGAGAATGTGGCATCATAACAACAAGGCATATGTATTGTATTTTATAGGAAAAATTATTTTTGCCTGACTGAAGCTAGATATTCCTGATCACAGTCTCTGCAGTCTTGGCAACATGAGTCTAAACTGGAGGATACTGTGGACTGTAATTCTGGCAAGTGACCCAGAAGCTTGGAACAAGTCTAGCATGAGCATTAAGTGAGCAGCAGCAATTATAACAAGCAGTGTTATGCTTTCACAGAGGGGGGCAATGGGTTCTTGACACCGTTGTTTTATTCACACGCTAATTAACTCAGTCATTAGCAGCTAAGGACTTTCCACATGCTGACTGAATGCTCTGCAGTGCCGTTCTGAAGGGGAGGATCAGAAATGTTATAAAAAGATGCTACAACTTTTCTACAGATAATTGATTTTTAACATTAGAGGATAAGGTTATGTTCAGTAAGTTCTTGGCAAGTTCTAATTTGATTCCAAACACCTTAGAGTGCAGCTAGCTCTAAGTTTCTTAGGTCATTTAGTTGTTGAATGAGGAGGACTTTTGTTCTTTGCTTCATTAGATAAACTGCAGGAAAATAATCCATAAATGCTCTCAGTAGGGCAGACATTGTACAGACATTAAAATATACAATTACACAATTCTATATGGGATAGAAAGTAATTGTTTTTGTCTGTGGCAGTATGCTCTAAATATAATGATTGAATTAAACATGACTTTATTTTGAGCAGTGTAAGCATCGATAATGAAAGTAATGAAAAATCATGAAATAATGCCTTTCAAAGTAAGAATCTGACATATAACCAATAAGGCATGAAGAATGAGGACAATAAACGTATAAAGATGAGAGACCTGAATACACACAAGAAATAAGAAGAAAAATAACAATAACAATTAAAAATTAAATCTTTATTTTGAGTGAATTTATGTTGCTGTCAAAGAAAGTAAAACTACAAAAGTACAAGTTACTTGAGGTCAGGCGAGGTGGACCCACGTCAGATAACAGTACATAAACACTTCTGCCTCTCTTAATCTGGATGGCTCTCCAACTCATCACAGGCTCCTTCTCCCTGCTTAGTACACACACACACACACCTGATTGACCAACAGGGACGGCTCGCACACACACATGTGCACAAACACACTTTGTTCATGGCCTGCCTTGTGGAGAGGGGTTGGTTTTAACAATCTCAATGGCCAAACTGCTTTTGTAGCAGACGTAATTGATGGCGATTTCCCACCTAGCGCTTTGAAATGGGAATTGATCGCCGTGTGGGGGCCTGAATGAGCCAAATTTATCAGCTCTCCGCCAGGCACTGGATGCTCCGCTCACCCCTGAATCAATACAAATCTTACCTGAACAGCATCTCTAGGGAAACCGTTCGCACAAACACCGGAGGGGAGCGGTTAGGTGTCTGTGTGTGTGTGTGTGTCTTTTGAAGGGGGGTCAGGAACTCAATAGTCAGCGGCTGGTACTGGCAGGAAGTATCTGACAGAGAGGCCAAAGCAGAAAGTGAAGCTAATCAGATGAATTTCACCATCGATTAGCTGATTAATTATCTCATCAGAACCTGGTATGGTCAGACAGCAGAGAGCCCACAGGAGCACACTTCCCTAAGAACAACAGGTTCCAAGCCTGCAACAGAACCACACTCTAGCAAGGGTTTGAGCTTATGTTTTTAGCGGATGCTAATATGAGCCATATTAATAGAAATAAAACATGTTGTGTGGCAAGTAACATCCAAAGGGTCTTGGGCAAAACTGGCCTTGAAAAATGTTCCCAGAGACCAACCAGACTAATGCTTTTCCCAAGGGCCCAATTAATATGACTATAGATCACAGAGATTGAAAATGCAGAGATGTGACTGAGTAATGGACTTAAATGTCAAAGAAATTTCTGAGTGAATTCACTCAGTGAATTTCCTCTACACCCAAGCAGTCAGAAAATGTCTTAACTTCAGAGAGAGGTTAACAAAGTAAAGTCATGGTCATATCAAACCTTTCCTGAGCACAGACCTCAGCCAAGGCAATATAGGGTCACTGACGCAATACAAATTCCAGATGGTGTTCTGGATCACCACCAAAATTTAATCTGTTCCTGGTCCTAATACCAGCATTTGAAAATATCCAAATCCCAGCAGTACTTTTTGAGTAATCTTCAGAGTCCTTCTAAAGCAAGACACTTTACTCATCCGCCATCTTGGAACGCCTTCAGGCAGCTATTTGGGATTAACAAATCAAAATGAATGGGGAGATAGCTAAAACTCCAGACTGGCAGGACATACGGACTTAAATAGTGTATTGTGTACACTATTTAAGTGTGCAGTGTATAGTGTAGTGTCTGAATTGAACAATGTCAAAATCTACCCATAGATCACTCAAATAAAGCTAAAAAAGGTATTTATTTTAACAGCAATTTGCTCACCACAACTGCGCCAACATTCATGGCAGATGGTAGGAGATGGTAAACAAAAGGTTAACGTCAGTCATACCATGTCCAGCAATGCGATTGGTTACTGTCACTGCACAACAGGACTTCCAGTTTCTCAACTCCGTCATCTTTGCGTCACAAACTGCCACAAAACATATCTATGGGAGGACTTTTTAAGTGATGTGTCTCTGTTATCTTGCACACAGACAGCCAAACAAACCAGCCAGACAAACGCCTGGGAAAACATAAACTCCTTGGTGGAGGTAATTAAGGTGTCTTTTTTAACATACACTCACACACACACCTTCCTGATCCTAGTCTCATTTCTTCATCTTTGGTGATGTCACAGAAGTCCAAAAAAGGTCACTCCGAGAGGCCAGTCAAGAAAGGAAGAGGACACTTTCCTTCCATGCCTGCGTGCAGTCAAAGAAAATAGCAAAAAAGCAAATGAGCCTCTGGCCTCTTTGGTCACAGTCAGAACATCAGTGCAAGTCATATCTGTGAATGTACCTTCCATGTCTCTCTCTCTCTCTCACTCTCTCTCTCTCTTTTCCTCCATCCCTTTTTCTCTCTGTCTCTCTTCATCTCATCTCTTTGTGACGGGTGGGAGTGGGAGAAGTCTCCAAATAAGTCATGTAATTAGTCACATAACCAGGACGTAGGCAAGCAAGAAGTTTAGCAAGTCGCCTGACAGCTAAGTGCCTCACGTGATGAGTAAATGCTGGTAGATTAGTGTAACCTGTTTCATGGGCCCACTCTTTGTCTGAAACCTAACAGTGCAGCAGTGGTGAGAGTACTGTTGGCATGCAGCTTTGGCTGGTGTTGGTATAACACAGAGCGGGTAAGGCAAACATTTTTATACTCACAATCACAATGCGTTAATCAACACGGAATGAAGGCTTACTCGTGTTCATCTATCTTGCAGTGATTAAGCAAAGTTCGGGTGCTGTCTGGCGGTGATAGAAGTCTCTCATAACAATTCAGCATCAGAGGTACTAAAATATATTCAGTGCAGTTCATCACTTAATGTAGTTCATTTACTAATCGCAAACATTTTAACTTGTAGTTTCCTGACTCATGTCACATCTAGTGGAAAGCATAGGATGTGCGTAGTGGGGATTTTAAGAAGGTAAATGTCTAATAAAATGTAATATGTGAATGTAAATGGGAAATCTATGAATGTCACAGTAAAAAATATGTATTTGTTTTGTAGCAATCACACCAAAAGGCATTCTGCGTGGTATGATTCTGTTGGAAACAGTCAAAGGTATCCCAATGTTTACATGAGGTTTATGCGTATATTAATATGTTCAATGTACCCTGTGCATGTTGTCTGGATAGGCAGGTGATTAATTGAGATCTTTTGTCAATTGCAGGTGTCAGTTGTAGCCACTGTTTTTCCCATTGTAAGCATTACATTGAGAATGTACGTGGGCCTGCAATGCCCTCAAGGGTAGTTTAATTACCATCAGTATCAGGCCTACAGAGAAATGCCTTGGTGTAGAGTGTCTTAATTGTGTGTAAAACCACCTCCATCATTGTTTGTTTGTTTGCTTTATTTTGTTTTATTGATTTAATATTTGGCGGGGCTTTCTTTCCTTACTCTGTCAGCCAGGGTGGGGAAGCACACAGTGAGGGTTTATTCCTAGCTTATGCCATTTGGGCTTAGTGAGTGTGCTGGTCATATAAGTTTGTGTGGTGTGGTGCTGGTAGTGTGTAGTGAATTAAAGTATTATCCCTGCCACTTGGTCTTGGTGTATGTGCTGGTCACACAAGCCTGGGTGGTGGGTGAGTTTGCTGGTGTGCAGTGTTTTGTACCCACCTTCCTGGCGTGGTGTGTGGTGTGTAGACTTAGTTGCCATGCTTTACTGGTGTAGTACACGTACTGCCTGAGTGTGGCGTATAGCTGTGTTGAATACTGTGTAGTATAGGATCTTGCTGCACTTCTGTGTGTGCTCTTCTCCGGCTGGCTTCTCTCTCCTTCCCCCTCGCCCTTATTGCTGTGTGCCCTTGTTGGGGATTAATAGTTTCATTTTTGTTTGATATTTTTGTGAGTGTGGGCATTTACATTATCTGTTTCTATGTGTGATTTCTGTTTGTACAAGGCATATCATACTAACAGTGTGCCCTCAGCCTAGTGCAGTGTCCTAATAAGCTTGTGCACCTTGCTTAACAAAAGACATAAATCATTAAAGTGCTTTATTTTTGTACACATCCTCTTGTTTCATTCATTCAATTGAATAGCCATAGTGGGGAATAGTGAGTCTGTGTTCCCATTGGTTTAACTGCTTATGGCCTAAAGATAGATTTAAGGTTGTTAAGGTCACATCTTTCTTACCTTTCGGCAATGTTGCATACCTCACTCTTTTCATACTATGATGCTCCTCACGTAGGTCTCCCAACACTGACTGAACACACCAGTGAGAAAAAATCATGGACAGGAAAGGCACCAAAAGAAAAGAGGGAAGAGGAGAGGACACCTGCCAGAGACAGATGAATAATGGAAAGCAGTGGAAGGATGCCTGGTGTTTAGCTTGCTCCATCCCCTGAGAAACACATTCAGCTCCAGGGTTTGTGTATGTTTGTGTGTGTGTGTGTGTCTGTTTGTCTCTCTGTCTTTGTGTATCTGTCATCACCGTTACTCTGCCTCACTTCCTTGGGCTTACTGAATCTAGAGGGCAGTGTTTCAATCCCATGATTCTTTGCAGAATGCTTCTTTGAGCTGGGAGGTCATTAGAAGGTCACATGGAGAAGGTAAACAGGTCAAGTCTGAAAAGAGAGCAGAGAGAAAGACCTGTAAACATCCTCGGGAAAGCAGTGAGGAATAGATGCAGCAGGATTTAGCAGCTGTGGGCTACACACTGCAGTCAGTGCTAAAAATGTCCTCAAACAGTGGGCCAAACAAATTCCAGTCAAATCTAAGATATATTGCTTTCTGGAAGCATCTGTTTTCCACATTCATTTTGGGTATTGTTGCATAATGTGGTGTGATATGCAAATAGAGGGTAATTGCATTGAATTATTCCTATCTCAATTATTCTCATTATCACTATCTATTTCTGAGACATTTGACCTCCCATATTATTAAACCCACACACCATGTGTACTTCAGAGAATCTTAGAGTGCTGTGCTGATGAGAATTACTTTTAATTGAGGTGAGGATAAAAACAAGGCAGTTTATGAGTGGGCAGGAAAATTGAAAAAATATCATAATGTCTACATCTTATTAGCAGGTTTCACTCTCATGTACTGAAACCACACAGTGATATTAGTAAAATTAGTATCTCTGGCATTTTTTTGTTGTTGTATTGTAAGATAAATTTTTTTTCAACCTGATTACACCTGAAAATGAAGGTCTTTAAGCATTAATGCCCATGATTTCTCAGTGGGCGGTGGTAGCATAGCGGTTAAGGAACCTGGCTAGCGTGCAAGTAGCAAAATTGTGAAAAATTGTGGGTTCGTATCCCAGCTGCCACCACTGTGCCCTGAGCAAGGCACTTAACCCTAAGTCGCTCTAGGGGAGACTGGCCCTGAACAACTGATAGTTGACAAAATGTAAGTCACTGCAGATACAAGTGTCTGCTAAATGTATAAATCTAAATAATTTGGAACTGATTATGGTATAGCCTAACAATGGACACACGGTACTGCAACATGTATAAATGCTTTATCCCATTATATCATGACACCATCATCCCATTTTGTAGCTTGAAACATTTCAGACAATAGTGAATCTAGATGAGTTATAACATGTTATCTTACAACTAAAACAGACAGACTTCACAGAAACACATATGTGTGAGCTCTCTCGCTGTCTTTTATATGCACACACACACACAAACACACACACACTCTTAAAAGGAGGGTGGTTTGAGACAATCTCTATCAATAAATGTCTCCATAAACAAATTATATAGTAAGCAATATTATATAGTAAGCAATTATATTATATTATATAGTAAGCAAATTATATAGTAAGCAATATTAGCTCACTTTGCAGAAGTCAACAACACAATACTAACAGGCTCAAGCCTCTTGATTAGCCGTGCGGTAGACATTGCTCGGCTGGCCAGGTACGTGGGAATCTACTTGAGGTTCCATTTTCCATTCCGCTCACATAGCCGGGGCTAAATCCCACTCCCTCGTCTCATCCTCCCCTCTCTGTGCGCGTGATATAAGCCTCACACACCCTCTTTAATCCGAGCCATTTTCATCTGGTGGAGGAAATTTGGAGAGAGTAAAAGCACTTAGAGCGAAGAGGGAGAGTGTCAGGACCCACCATCTGCACTGTAAAGACTGCTGTATTGTACCGCGTAGTTTGTGTTAAAGGACACAGTTGGCAAGGAGGAGAAGAGAATCACAACAGGTTAATGATGTCTGGATAGATTGTATGTCAACATTTGACAACACGTCTGTGTTACATCACCTCACTCTTCTCAGAGAGCACTTGGCAGCTGGCAATTAAAATCACCAGGCCAGATCCCAATGAAGAACAGAGATCAGAAGATATGTGGCAGATAGAGAGAGACAGGGGGGCGAGGGAGTAGAGAGAATAGGAAAGAAGGCATAAGATGAAAGAATAAGATAGAGAGAAGAAGGGAATAAAAGAGAGAAGACAGTTAGAATGTGTGTTTCTCTATGAACAGGAGCTTGTGCATACATGCATGTGCCCGTGTGTGTGTGTGTGTGTGTGTGTGTGTGTGTGTGTGTGTTGGCCTGGTAGTGGAGGAGGGATGGTGAGTCCACATGAGTCCTGTGCCCTGTGGGTTAGTCCCCTCCAAAAGGCACAGAACGAGAGATGGGATGAAAGGTTGGTAGCATCACCCCACTACCCCAGAGAGATCTTACAAAGACAGGGCACTCGCTGACTTACACATCATAGCCTGTGTTTGTGTGTGTGTGTGTGTGTGTGTGCGCGCGTGCACGTCTGTGTGTGTGTATGAGAGAGAGAAACAGAGGGAGAAAAGTGTGTGTGCATGTGTGTGAGTGAGTGAGTGAGAGTGCCTGCAAATAAAGAAGAGGTCAGTCTAAATTAGATATCAGCAGAGAGAAAACCTGAAGTTTGAGTTCAACCTTCAAGCTATTTGTGCAGGTCAGTGCTGTGTCAAAAAGAGATTTTACCTAAAGGAAGTAGTCTTTTGTTGCTGCTTTCCACATCTTTTCATTCTGATTCCAGCAATGTCCTTTCAGAAGTGTCTACACACAAAACGAAAAAGGTTTCTGATAATAGAGATTTGTGAAAAAAAGTCTATCAACAATATAAACAAACCTACTCTTAATGGACAACAGAATGGACTCTTCCTTAAAGATTTGCAATTGCTATCCTGATGGCATTTGAGAGTAGCAGAAAAGATGATTATGCTGTTCCCCTCTCCCCTCTCCTCTTACTGTTTATGTAGAGTTCCTTATCGATAGCCCTCCAGCCTGCAGGGAAATAGGTGGGGAAAGAGAATACCTCTGTAATTTAACAGAGTTATACCCAAGAGCCATTTGGCATCTGAGAAACTAATGAAAAAATCACCCCTCCTCCCTCCTCCCTCCTCCTCTTCTCCTCTTCTCCCTCCCTCTCTTTTTGCTCCCCTCTTCACTCTCAGGCTTCCCCTCCTCCTCTTCCTCAAAATATAAAAACTCAATAAAAACAAAATGGCTCGATTGCTTTCCATCTTGCCAATTTACAGCAAAGAGGGAAGAGAGGAGTCAGAGTGACATTAAGAGCTTACGCCTGACAAGCTTATCGCAACTCTATAGGAAACTGTGACCTCTGTGATATGATCTAGGGCAAAGTCATTTGGTGGCCAATGCAAAACAACTGAGTGACTGATTAGGCAAAGTGGAGCCCAGGGCCCAGTCACTGCAGTGGCATGCTGTTATCCCACACCTTCTTATGCATTCACTCCACACCAGCACTGTTGTATGCACACACACAAAAAGCCGGAAACATGGGTAGAATGAGTGAATAATTGTCAGACAACACAGATCCAAATGCATGTCCATTGAACACTGAACATTATAAGACATCATGACCAGTCTCTCCACTTCACTCCAAGCAGCTTCATCGCTATGACAAGATATTATATATATTCCCCAAGCACCAGAAAGTTTTAGATCAAAATGAATATTAGGTTGCTAATAGATTAAATGAAATCTAAGTGCAGTATTACATGTCTAAGTATAGTCATCAGTATGATATACCCCTAATACATAATCGTTTGCTCACTTTTCTTTGAATAATTTGGCACACCCTGCAGAGATTATTGTGGAGGAGAAGGCCATTACTTTTTCTCCTTCAGCATGACCGACTGACACTTATTATGGCAGCGCAGTGCTGTGAGAAGTTTCCACTTCTACCTCTCAGTGCTCCCATCACTTTCATTAACTTGTGTCAGAGGCTCATTGACCAAGACCTACCTCTTTACTGGCAAAGAAATCTCATCATCTGGATCCAGATAGCGAGGAGCAGAGAAGACAGCGGACCAGAGGCGAGAGGAGGAGAGGAGAGGGGAGGGGAAGGTATTAATATTCAAACACAGATGGCTAATCCATTTGTGTCATGTGACTCTCAGCCAATAAACTCACAGCGCTATCTACTCTATTTTCTTTTCTTTTCTTTTTTTTTCTTCTCAAGCAAATACCTTTTCCCGTGAAACAAAAGGAAGGCATTCATATATCATTCCCCTGCCGGTGGCTGTCCGTCAGTGGGGAAGGATGGTACAACAATGACACAGCCCTCTTTTTTCAATTAACCTGTCAGACACCAGAGGAAACTAATCAGAGGTGCAGATCATTATTAAAATGCTAATGCTGTCATCTAGCACTGCTCTGCAGCCACATCTACGGCTGTGGGGCCGGCCAAGGGTGGAACACAGCGCAGGCTAGGGCTCACCTCAGCTTTAATAGCTGTGGCTAATGCTGTAGCTGGAATACAGATGAGAGACAGCAAACAGGGGAAGGGGTAGAGTTTGTGTCAGAGAGAGAGGAGGTAAGGATGGATGGAGAAGTTTGTTTTGGGGGGAGGTTGGAGGTGAATGTGTTTTGGAGGCAAGTGAGTGTTTTTTGTTTTGTTTTGTTTTGTTTTTTGTGAAGTGTGTTTAGGGAGAGTGGGTGGAGGATTTCAAGGGAACTGAAGGTAGAGTGTATTGGGGGATGGAGGGCGAAGTCTCTCTGAGGCTGTGATGAGGAATGAGGGTGTGTACAAGGGAGTATGGTTGGGTGGGTTTTGGGACAGACACACTCACAGGGTCCGGTCACTGATGAGTCAAGGATGGAGAAACAGGTTGCCATGATGCAAACTGAGTGATGTGGGTGGTAGAGCCAGATGTGGTTGGCAGAAGTCCAGTTTTTTGGAGGGGGGATTGTATTGTTGTCTCCTGATTAGTAATTCTGCTCATGAGTTGGTTGTCTAGAGATGGAGAGAAAGACAGAGTGGGAAAGAGGGAGAGGGAGAGGGAGGGAGAGAGAGAGAGAGAGAGAGAGTAGCATGTGCTGGTGTTGGAGCAGCTAATTCACTAGCCCAGGCAGATGTGAGTGAAAACAAAGAGACGGAGGACTCAGCCAGCTGCACCTGTATTCCCAAACTCCCAGCCTTTGTTCAGCTCCCTTCTTTTCATTGCCACAGTTCCCCCTCTCCTCTCTTCCCATAGAATGCTAACTAACTCCTTAGTCTTGCTTGTTTATGTTTACACAATATCTCATGGCCTTGAGGCTCATTTCACGGCCAAACCCTTGACAATTCTAAAACAGCTGCAGTGGGAGTTCTAGAAAATTCTAAGAAACAACAGAAAGCTCCTTTGAGGCTTTAAGTCCATGCTATGAAACATCTCCAGCATTCAGTTCAGATTTATATTCCATGTCCAAGTGACAAATCCCCAACCCCACACAAACTCCATGCAAGCTCAGTATTCTTTCCTTCTTTTTGAAATCAAGACCAAGTATCCATTTGTTTGGAGGACTCCTGCTAATTACTTGGTGTCTAAGGCCTGAGTGATGTCAGAGACCTCAAAGGTGAAAGCTAAATGGAGTGTCAGCAGGCTCTCAAGACTTCCAGTGTAATCTGCCGTGTTGAAATGCCACTAATTCATCACTGACATCTCTCCGAGTGTTGTTTTAAATCACCGACTAATCAGCGGCCGCATGCCTGTCGGACACATTGTGAATCTCACCCTTTGCCCTTTTCATCTCCCCTGTCTTCACACAGCCTTGACACATTTGCATCAAACTCTTCCAGACCGTTTTGTTTGTTATTTGCAAGTTTTGATTTTCCTCAGTTGGCTATTTATGCAAACAATAAACATGCCTGATTTACCCAGTGACACTTGAATGATAAAACAATTTCAGCCAAATGCATTTCAATAGCAGGTCATAAATCCATTCAGACCTGTATCCTAGCTATACAAACACATTTACATATATCCTTGCAGAATTAGACTCACCATCTCTATCCTAAAGGATTTATCTAATGGTCCACACCTGCACTCACAGCCCAGCAATATCATACCAACATAATAACAAAACTGCCACCTGGAACACAACTGCTGACACTAATACCAAAGTCCCATGCAATCATGGGACTTCATTCTCATCTATAGAGAATGGTCTCAGCGTTCAAATAGCTGAACTCATATTACATCTGTCAAAGCAGCGCTACCCAGAGAGGAATTGAAATGGGGGTAAATGCTATTAAAATGCAAAGATCCATACACAATAATGTACATCTGTGAAGAGACAGGCTAAGACTGACTAAACAATAACATTAGCTCAAAGACAGGCTGGAGAGGGGCTTCTTTGTGGTATTGCAGTAAATGAGCTCCCTCTGTCACAGTGACTCTAATGGATCATATTTGCATGGAGTCGAGGAAGGATGTGCGTGTGTGTGCGTGCATGCGTGTGTGTGTGTAGATGCATGTGTTTGTGGGGGAGTTCAGGATGGTGTAGTGCTCCCCAATTTGTGGCTGTTAAATTGAAGTCTGTGGCTGGGGCGAAATATAAATTTATGTGGAGTGTCTGTGTAATTGACATCAAAGCTGGAGTACCCAGAGCTGTGTTGGCTGCTGAATTAGACCCGAGACACTGCATGGAAATGAAGGCAAAACACTGCTAAGCGCACTCTCCATAGTTCAGGTCATACACAGTAAGGATGATAGACACTCAGGCAGCTCAGGTCACAGACAGTTCAGATGACAAACACTGTTGGGACCAGCAGCAGGAATGCACTACAACTGTTTATGCAAACATCACCACATGAGTAAGCATCTACGCACACAAATACACTCACACACAAACTTGTGTATCCTTTGTCTTCTTTATATCCACCTTTAAAACCAATCATACACAGAGACAAACAAACAGAGACCCAATGACGTATGAGACATAAAGGGGACACCTGCGCTGTTGTTAAAGTGGCCGCATTTATATCTAACCTTGTGTGACAGTATCAGCAGGGAGCTGCACTCTCCAGGGACACTGCAGGAGCTGACTTGATGTCAGCGTCACCACCGAGTTCGCACAAAGCCCCTCGACCCTCCACGGGAAACCCCACCATCTTGCTGTCCAAATGCTGCCACTGTGCTGCGAATTTTCATAAAGAAAGATCAAGCAGCAGTGTGAGGGGGTCAGAGACAGAGCTGTGGTCTCATACTCTGTATCACTCTCACAGTTCGTATCTTTCTGCCTGCATATTTTAAATAAAATTACCTGCTACACACCCAGAGACACACACACATTCACACACACGCACGCACACATGCACACACAGTCACACACACACCTTCTTCATCCCTTTTGATATTAATGGAGAAAAGACAAGTCCACTGCTGTGTACTGAGATTCTGTCACAGACCCAAATAGACACGTGCCCTCTATTCTCACCCCAAACACCTCTCCACCTTTAGGCTGAACATAAACACTTTCCATCCATTTTCTCCTCCTTTGTATTCAAGGATTTGGCGCATATGCTTTGCTATCTCCATGGCAACCTGCTAGAATCGACCCTTGATCTTAGTGGTGGCCTCCTCTCCATATCTCCATATTTCATACACTGGAGGACCACTGTTATCAATCAGAATTTGAGCATGGACAGGAGAGTGTGTGTGTGTGGGGAATGAAGGGGATCAGTCAGTGTCAGGTTCATGAGGTGTGTGTGTGTGTGTGTGTGTGTGTGTGTGTGTGTGTGTGTGTGTGTTAGAGGGGGGGGGGGTTGATTTTTAGCTCGACTGAAGAAGAGAGAAAAAGCACCGTCTTGCACCCATTCGCCACACATTTACACATCAAAAGAGCTGGAGGAGTGCCTGTGTTTGCAGACGAGCACGGAGATCAAACCCGAGTTAGCACTTGAAAGGGAAGCAGCGCTAATCTCCCAAAATGACCCACGCCGGGCCTCGGCCTATTGGGAGACGGGAGCCAGAATGCAGAGGCGGGGGCTTGGGGAGCGAGGAGCAGGGTCAACGGAGCTATGCACAGAAACTTCTGAATGCTAATAAGAAGAAGAGACTAAACACACCACAGAGTCTAGCTTCTCCAGAACACCATTGACTAATGTGATGAGAGCCAAAGGCTGAGAAAGAGAGTGTCTGTTTAAAATGGCGTCCATCTGCACAGTATTATTTAATGACGGTAGTTGCTTAATGAAGATAGCTGTTTAATGTTGTGTTCAGGAACAGAGGTGGAAAATTGCAAGTAAAAGTCTTGACATGTGTTGATTCAACCTGGGCACTAATTGATGTCAAAATACATCAAGTATAGACAACTTCCACAATCAAAAAAAGTCTTACTGACTTACTGCACTAAAGCACTTTGCATAATGTAGTATGACTCAGATGAAAAACACTTGAATTACAATACAGCTTTTTTTCCTCCTGCCCTTTGCATAGTTGGTCCTTAAGTGTTTCTTGTTCCAGAGTGCACCTGTTGTAATTATTCTGAAGGCGAGGTATTTGAATGGTGTTAATTGCCTGTCCTGGGGGTTACGACATGTTGGTGTTTTACAAGGTTAACGTCTCTGAAATGGAGGGGTTAGTGCCTTTGAACCATAAAGGGCTAACTGTGCTCATTAATGGCCAACGGGGAGGCAGAGAGAGAAGGACACAGCTGCCTGCTTTGGTGCTAACTGAAAGGGCAGGACATTGTCAGAGGCATGGAATTCCTACTGACCTAAGTAGATGCTGCTTGCAGTGTCAAGTGGCCATAATGAGATTTAAAAATAACACTTCATCAATGCATTATGCATATACCCAAAATATATATATTTTTAAAACACATGCACACACACACAAACACACACACATCATGGATATATGCATAGCATACTGTGCACACACACATGCACACAAGACACGCAAGCTTGCAAGAACACACACGCATGCACATGCATGTACACTCACACACACACACACACGCACACACACACAAAATGCATCACACAACCCATCATTATTCTTAGTTGAGAGCGTTTTGTGTGTGTTGCACAGCTGTGGTGTCAACCCTCTTTAACAGATAGCCCTACTAGTGGCCTTTTCATCATTCTCTCACCAGAAAGAAAGCACATCACTGGTTTACCATAGCAGAAGCCCTATCAGCCATGCAAGCCATATGATTAATGTGTCTCTAATGGGTGGTTGTCTGGGAAGGCTCTTAGGTGCATCCCCTACACTGAGGGTGGAGATGCTCCCATAGGTTGGGGTCAGAGGTCACCAAGCCCTATAGATCAAGTAGACCAATGCACAGACACAGAAACAGAAACAGACACACACAATGAATAGTGATAAAATTAATAAAAAGGAAGAAAGAAAGAAAGAAAGAAAGAAAGAAAGAAAGAAAGAAAGAAAGAAAGAAAGAAATGCAAAATGTGTGTTTGACCAATTTCTTTGAGAATTAAATAATCAGGTAGGATCTCATGTAAAAACTAGAGAGGAACATACACACAGCTGGCATTTACTTCACAGACACAATGGAGTTTGGAATGACTCTGCAGTTTGTGTGGATACGGTGTCTGGATGATTGAATAGGAAAGGCATTGTGGTGCTGTGCACTTGTACACTATGTCACACTGAGAGAGAAAACAAATGAGAGAAAGCATCTGGACAAGACAGAACAGGAAATGAGCACAGAGCAGCGAGTGAGCGCATGGCATAGTGATTTATACTGGACGCCATACAGCCACACTGACACTCACAGGAGGAATAAGCAGAGTGGGGGGAGGGCAGGATAAGAGACAGAAAATTCATTCATAGAAAGTCCTGTTGACAGGTAGAAAATTAGATGAAAAGCACTTACATTTTTTTCCCAAAGATGTTCCTTGAGATGCTATTGAATTGCTCTGACAGAACTTGACAGTACAGTACAACAAGAAGAATTCTTCCACTGGTATGGTACGCCCTCTCTCTCTCTATCTATCTATCTATCTCTCTCCCAAGGGGGTAGTATTAGACTCAGTGGCACAGGTGTGAAATGGCCAAAGCCAAAATAATTCAATTCTGTGTGGAGCCAGCTCTCACAATCAACAACCCTGCCTCATACGCACAATACACATAAGGGACGTGACACAGGACCAGAGTTCCTCTGCAGCCTTCTCAAACAGTCTGAAGCACCTGACTTGCTTGTCACTGTTACAGTGTTACTGACACTACCATTTCATTTGCAGCTGGCCCCAAGAGGAAACAGGTTACAGTGATTTTAGAACAGCCAAGGGGCAATGGGGGCATTACGTGAGGCAGAGGTAACATTAGCATACTTACCACTGCAAGAGCACTAATTAAGGACACTTGCTACACTATGCTATTACACTCTTATAACTACTACTGTTCTATTACATTGTAATAAATATACTTTAACATAAACTTATCTGTAATTTTCTCTCAGATCGTAACCTTAAAGGATAAGTCCGGTGTAAAATGGACGTGGGGTGTATTGAAACATGATAACGAGTATAAATGTTTGTTGAATAGCCCACATCCATTTGCCCCCAGCATTCTGAAATGCAGCACTTTTAGTCAATCCTCCATAGAATGCTTAAGGTAAGGGTATAGTGTTTCCCACTTTGCTAAAAAAAATCACTATTTCAGTATTTTTACACCATTAACAAGACATAAAGTGGCTCCACAACTATGTCCTTATGCATTCTATGCCTGTTTGGATGAACTGCTAAAAGCACTGTTTTTCAGAATGCTGGGGGCGAACGTGTTTCAGTACACCCCAAGTCCATTTCACACCAGATTTCTCCTTTAAGGATTAAGTAACAAAAAGTTTGAACTCAGGTTCAAACTTTTCTTGTTGTCCTGTTTAAAGATTACATGCACCGAGAGCACTTTGAGTAGGACATAAACACACATTCACGTGTGGCAGTCACACACTGAGATGATTTGATCAATTTATGCATTTCTCCGCCGTCATTTGGGTCGTGTTGAGAGGTAAGCAATGGGAAATCATTTCCTGCCTGTGGTGGCTGTGACAGTGGGAGGGGTTGGTGATGGGGGCATAGGGGGATGGGGGTTGGGGGTGGGGGTGGTGGAATGGTGGTAATAGCGGTCCCCCAGTTGGGGTACTTGGATGTGGGTAAGTGCTGTGGGTGTGTGGGGTGGGAGTAGGGTTGGGGCGTGGGTGTGGATGTGGATATGGGTGGGGGTTCACTGAGGCAGAGGGCTATAGGGGAATGGCGATCTATTCAAATGTCTTTCCTGTGTGAGTCCACAGCCTGCTGGGTGGCATGAATACCAATACACACACACACACACACACACACACACAAACTGAAGAGCAGAGGGTGCAGGAGGAACAGAGGAGGGGGCGACAGAAAAAGAGAGACAGAGAGAGAGACAGAAGGTGACAGTGAGGAAGGGAGGGAGCGAGGGAGTGAGAGTCATCCATCCACACTGATTCAAAATGCCATGGCTCCAGCCACCACTCTGCCCCACTCACTGTCCCTGGGAGGACTCAGCCCATCTCACTCAAAGACACTCAAGTGAGTCAGTCGCAACGCAGTGTGTGGCTACACTCACAAGGACACGGACACAAACTCCCTCCCTCACACACACAGACACACAGACACACACACACACACACACACACACAAATAAACAGACACACACCAGGAGATGAAATATATTGTTATGCTGTCTCTCCATACTGAGCTCAGTCTTTGGAAAAATTGAATGGAAAGAATGAGTGCATACTCTTCCTCTCCCTCTTTCCCTCCCCCCCTCTCCCTTACTCGTTCATCAGGTTGGCTCTTTCTCTAAGCCTACTGGGCTGATGAAGACATCACCAGAGGTCTGTCCCAGCAGGACGGCAGGCCTCTGAATAACTAAACGCTGGTGCTGCTGCATTTGCATAGGCGCTTAATGCATGGCGAAGCAGGGAAATCCATACATATCAGCAGCAGCAAGCTGCAGTGATAACTGCATCTTATTGCCAACGTGTCTGCACCTTGCAACATCTTCTCAAAAGGCACCCATCGTCACCCTTTATTACATCTTCTCAAAAGGCACCCATTGTCACCCTTTATTTTCTAACTGTTGCATTGCTCAAGCACAACCAACTTACAAGCATTGAACTCTGTGAGCTGTATATATGCATGTTCCTACTGTAAACAGGTAGTACTATAATAGGCAGTGTATTCAGTGTCTTTCCAATGGGTAATATCTTTCCAAAAGGTTTCTTTTTATTTTTGTAATAAGCTTAACCTTATATAGCTTTGTGCCTTGATCTTCAGCATAGTTATCTATTCTCAGACTTTATTGAGTGTTTAACTATGATGGAAAATGACTTTAGACACTAAGTGTGGCCATTTGGTTGTTATTTGTGCTCCTCCCCACATCGTGAGCCATACTGTACAGATTAGAGGGTCCTTCTCAAGTAAGAAGGGATGCTGATGGGAGTATTTGTTTGTTGCACTGTCCAGCCAAGCTGGTGGAACATGTTTATTTCCCACAAGCAACTCTACATACATATGCGCGCGCGCGCACACACACACACACACACACACACACACACACACACACACACACACACACACACACACACACACACACACACACACACACACACACACACACAGACCTTGTGCTTCCCCTGGGCTTGTATGTTAATGGCCATTGACAATTCCCACCTCACCGATGAGTTTCTCAGCACTGCTGACCTCATCAGTGGAGCAGTACGACCCCTCAGCTTTCACGCAAAACACACACACACACACACACACACACACACACACACACACACACACACACCTTTTAAAGATCCTTGTAGAACTAACCAGGACATAAATGCACATACAAACACTAAATACTGTATAGTATACACTAATCAGGACACACATGCTGAAGACACACACACACACACATACCCTTAGACACACACACACACACACACACACATACCCTTAGACACACACACACACACACACACACACACACACACACACACACACACACACCCTTAGACATAGACCAGACCAGCAGAACAGCACTAATAGGTGCACTAACAGTTGTCAAAGCACATCCCCACACAGGAATCTTCTCCATCTCCACGCAGTATCTTGCCCTAACACACACACATACACACACACACACTTGTTATAAGCATAAGAGTGACAGAGCATGTCTTTATTAAACACACACAGCCTGTCAATCAGAGCACCACAAGTGTCATCATTAGGCAAGCTGCTGAATATGGACAACACATGCAGCTGTGTCAGCTCTTCCCATCAGGAAATCTTACACCCAATGTAAGAGAATGTGTGTGAGCGTGTGTTTGTGTGTGTGTGTGTGTGTGTGTGTGTGTGTGTGTGTGTGTGTGTGTGTGTGTGTGTGTGTGTGTGTGTGTGTGTGTTGACTTGCAAGAGCATTGTGTCCAGTGCATCCCATCAAAATAAGTCAATACTGTGGTCCCATTTGAAAATATACACACATTCTCAAACACACACACACACACACACACAGTACAGCAGCCTATAATAAACAACCATGTTTCATCATTACAAGCCATTCAAGCACAAGTGGAATACAATTCTGCTATTGGGAGCCCAATGCGTTGGGTCATGAAGCACAGGACTATGACACCAGCACAGCTATCAATCACCTTTTAGTGTGTCTTATTTATTTTACCACCCCTCTGTCCCCTCTCTCACCACATCCATCAACACACACCCATCCATCTTTTTATCCAACCCGACCTCAATCCATCCATCCGTCTATCCATTCATCCATCTATCTATCCATCCATCTGAATGAATACATCAATATAGCACACTTAGAAACACCTATGTAATTCTCTCCAATGCATGGAAGAAGGGGGTCACAGATAAGTACATGTAGAAAAATATATCTCCATGTTGTTCTCTTTTGTCTGTTCTCTCTTTTTCTTTTTTCACTCTCTTTTCTCTCTCCCTTTCCTCTCTCTCTCTCTGCGCCAACAATTAAATACCTGATCAGAATGAAATTTGCCTGTGATCTGAGCTCCATTAAATGACTCAGTGCAGTCGCTGGCTCCCTTTGAAACACAAGTCTTTGATATCATCCGCTTGGCTTGGACCGAGGTCACTATTGATTAGAGCAGCCAAAATAACAACATCCGTGTTCCACTCAACATCCCCATTAAAGATGCATCCACAGCCACTAGCCCAAAGACAGAAATATGTGTTCCATTTTGTTTATTTACTTTTCTTCTTCATAGATTTGAAAAAGAGCATTTGTTATGTAAGGACCAAGATATGTATTATTAAAATACAATAAAAATTGTTTTAGTAACCCAACAGATACATGATTGGTGAGTTAGCATATGGAAGGAAGCCAGGGTAACGATATTAATTGGTTGCCTTCTGGCGTAAATGCCACACAATCACAACACAATTAAAAACACATCTCCCTGGATAGCAATCACATTAATACCCATCCTGATCTATCCAAGGTCAAAGGTCGCTTAAACAAAGGAGACATCCTCTGCCTCTCCCCCTGGCTTCATCTCCGTGTTGAAGCTGAGCGATGCATGCTGGTCCTCAAGCTTAATTAAGCACCTTAATAATTAATATCCCTTCTAATGTCGATGTGCTTGTCCTTACGGAGGGGAGGCTCACTATTGTTTTTGAGTGGTAATGTTAAGCATTTTATAACAAGGTTTGGAGAGAGAGTGTGAGCACCAGCCTAGGGAGGCAAAGACCAGCCCATTGTAATGCACAGAGTAAGCCCACTGCTGTGGCAACTGTTATTAAAAAAGTAATTTTACATTGGCATTAACACAGACAATGGATTAAAACGCTAAATTGAATCAGGGAAAAATTGCATTAAACTCTTCCTTCTCTCTCTCACTCTCTCTCTCTCCTCTCTTCTGTCCTCCTCTCTCTCTGAATTAGCAACCAAAGGCTGTAACATCTCGGCAGGATTTTCTACCTTTCTCATTACAGAAAATACCAGTAGTTACACAAAGGCCTTTAGAGACATAATTTCATTTCACTTCGGATTAATCAGATATCATGAAACTGATGACCAGGGCTGGTAATTAGACTTGTGCCTGAAATCCTCTCTCACCCAGACATACCCACCCACCCCCCCCCACACACACACCTGTAATCCTCCTGATTCCCCAGTAGAATGGACCAGAGCTGGTCTCTGGGGTAATAAGGGAGTGTGGGAAGGCAGTGGACACATAGGGGACAGTTGAGCTGGACTTGTAATGACTGCCTGTGGTTTCCGCCGTGCCTTTGAGCTGAGGCACTTCCATGTGGAAAAGAATAAGAGAGTGACTTTCAAGTGGCTCAGGGTGAAGGGGAGTCCATAAAGCTGTGTGTGTGTGTCATCTGCTATCTTCTCTGCTTTGTGGATATATGACAATGGGGGCCTTTCTCTGGGTAGGTTGTTGGGGACAAATGTGGGTGCTAAACATGGGAATGAGCTGCCATTATGCATTTTCATTACACACACACACACACACACACACACACACACACTAATCAGGACATACTCATCACATAACATATAGCTCCACATACAGAGGGGACTGCAGGACACTTACTGCTTAGTACACAATTACTACACAAAACTGCACACCTCAGTGCCCAAGCACAAAGCCACACTCAGGTATTCATACATATCTACACCATACCTGCTATTTCTGTTTTCTGTCTCTATCTTTCTCTTTCACACAAACACTTCACATATTCAGCTATAGTCAGCCTCCACATACAATGCCAGTGGCATGCTGACTTCATTTAGCTCTTGAGCGCAGTATGCAGTGGTGTGATTATGAGTGAAAATTGCTCCCCTCATTCAACAGTGTGAGGTTCTATATTATCTGCTCAATTAAACGCCACGGTGGCACCTACGCATGTCTTTTGCCTGCTTGCTTTTGTTGGGGCTTTATCAGTTTGGACCACCATTGGCAAGATGCTTTTATTGCTCCAGTTGTTGCATTTGTTTTGTTCCTACTGCTAAAAGGCCTAATTCATTTTTTATCAAAGCAATTCGCTGTCTGGTGAAAACCAATGTCATGCCATGCTGGCTTTTCATGCATTCCCCACTTCCATTTCCAGAATGCATTCATTTTACCTTTAGCAAATTCATTTTAGCTTGTGGTTTAATGTAATAATGAATGAACACTGTTTTCTGTAGTAAGCATTGTGTGGGTTGATTGTCACTTGTGTTTGAGTATTTTTATCTCTGATTAGAGATATTTGTTTGACATAGCTCCATTCCATGCTCATTATGATCATGAAATCCCATGTACCTGGAGAAATACATGATTGGAATAATCCCCTTAGATGACCCTAAATGACCCTAATTTGATTAATCCTAACTTGTGTTTGCGTCAGATTAACATACTGTATTAGCATCATTATGAAGCAGGGGGATATGTACACACTGGTGTTAAAGATTCTCCGACTGTCTAACATATTTTGCATGTATGTCTCTATAGACTGTATGCAACACATATACTCCCATTACTTGCCAATGTGTGAGCAGACCCCAGTGTATTTGTGCGTGTGTGTGTGCGTGTGAGATTCAGTGGGGTTTATATTATGTGTATTTGACCTGGCATTTGTTTTAATGGAAGAAAATCAAATCATTCTAACTGGTACAACTCAGCGAAATGTCTTACACCGCTCTCCTGTAAAAACATCTCTCAGAGGTAAACTCTTTTTTACATCTTGAAAGGTCATCACTGCAACGAACAGCATACCCATCCTCCTATGCTCTCCCAGTGTGAATCATCTCCCTGTGAGAATAATCCCTATCCCTGTCTGCAGCAGTACAGCCTCCCTCCGTTTCACTGGTCTTTACTCACTTCCTCCTGCTGCTGACATGCATGGAAGTCAATATTTCATGCCTAATCCGTGGAGTGTGGGAAGCCTTACCAATCATGACATGACATTTACACAGAC
>JAIFZK010000009.1:22467500-22562500 GCA_027481765.1 Tenualosa thibaudeaui
TGTGTGTGAATTAGTCATCCCTACAATTCATAACCATGGCAGGCATATGCACATGTCTGTGCTCAGGACAGAAAGATTATTCAAATAAGTTATAACACAATTAGACGTCATATTAGGGAAGATGGTATTGCAAAGGTCACAATGTAATCATAGACCCACTATACACAGCACACAGTGTCACACACAGAGGAAAGGTTATTGATTGAGATGATGGAAAATTGGGAAAAAGAGAGATAGAAAGGGTGTGAGACTATCACACACACACACACACATACAGACACACACAGTGAATATTGCTAAAGTCCCTTGAAAATGACCAAGTTGGGAAAGTAGAGATTTGCCTCCTCAGACTTTGAGCAGCTTTGTGCTGGGGAGTCCCAGGCAGCTTTACTGTGCTATAGGAGCATCCTGTGACGTTTAGCATCTTTATTGAGCTATAGGAGCATCCTGTGACGTTTAGCATCTTTATTGAGCTATAGGAGCGTCCTGTGACGTTTAGCATCTTTATTAAGCTATAGGAGCGTCCTGTGACGTTTAGCATTTTTACTGTGCTATAGGAGCATCCTGTGACGTTTAGCATCTTTACTGTGCTATAGGAGCGTCCTGTGACATGTAGGATCTTTACTGTGCTATAGGAGCGTCCTGTGACATTTAGGATCTTTACTGTGCTATAGGAGCGTCCTGTGACATTTAGGATCTTTACTGTGCTATAGGAGCGTCCTGTGACGTTTAACATCTTTACTGTGCTATAGGAGTATCCTGTGACGTTTAACATCTTTACTGTGCTGTAGGAGTGTTCTGTGATGTTTAGCATCTTTACTGTGCTGTAGGAGTGTCCTGTGCTGTTTAGCATCTTTACTGTGCTAGTACGAGTGCCCTGTGACATTTAGCATCTTAGGCTAATAAGTGTGAATGTGCTGGAGCGAGTGGCCATAAGGGCATTCTCCTGAAGGGGCATCTCACACAGCTGAGAGGAAGTCTGTCATCACACACATGACCTTCAGATCCTCACAATCAGCACAACATCAGTTAACACACACATACATCCACTGTGCATGCACGCACGTACATACACACACACACACAGGTTGCACTCTATATATTTTTTTACAATCAGCCTATCAGTCCTGTCCTCCTTGTATGACTTTCACTTATTCTTCTCCTTCACTCTACTCTCTCTTTCTCATCCACACAAACACACACACACACACACACACACACACACACACACACACACAGGGGACACACATCAAACACGTGAACCCTCTCAACAAGGTCAAGGTAGATGTAGAGAGTTTAGCCCAGTCAGCAGATAGTGTTCCTGCTAACCGTGTTTGCTGTTTTATTCGATTATGGCTGTATCCAGACCTAACTCAGCAGAAGGATGTGCCACCGTACATGCATCTGGATTCATGATGGCTCAGAAGTGTGTGTGTGTGTGTGTGTGTGTGTGTGTGTGTGTGTGTGTGTGTGTGTGTGTGTGTGTGTGTATGCATGATGCTGAGGTGCACTGGACCCATGACCGTGCTCTGCCTTATGACCCTACTTCTTCTGAACAGGCTAGCCCCAATGCAGACATGCTTACAAAATGAATAAAAAATCCAAAATAAATGTCTCTCAAGTTATCCAGTTACATTTCTTCATATCCACACAGAAACCAATGCCACCATGTGAATATATAGCTAAATATATATGCATTTGTATATATGTATGCTTTTCCCTGGTTCTGTGTGTGTGTGTGTGTGAGAGAGAGAGAGAGAGAGAGAGAGAGCCTGCACTGTGCTATAAAAGTCAAAGTTTGCTGAGCAAGCAGATCACTTGTGTATGATTGCAGAGCTCTAAAGATAGTTTCCATGGCAGTCGGCATTGGATAAAAGGCAGGATTTGTTGTACTTACAGACAGAGGCTTTGGCAGTCGTACCCAGATGGATAGCTTCACCTGTACTCTAAGCCGGAAAAGTCTCCACCATTACCATGTTTTCACTATGAGATTTCTCTGAGCACTGAGGGGGAGAGAGAGAGAGAGAAAGAGAGAGAGAGAGAGAGCAACACATTTATTTTACATTTAAATGAAAGTTCTCCCCAGTGACTTACCTGCAGAAAGTGAGAGAAAAAAGAAATCCTAAAACCAAACATTTCTGGTGACACTCTGAGCAGTAGCTGTTATCTGTGCATGAGAAGACTTTCTACAGTTTTTCAATAAAAACATTAAAGCTGCCTTCTCTTCACAAGAGAAATGGCAGCTGGCAAAGTAAGAGACAGTCCAAGAGATTTTCCAACTAGCTCCATAGCTCAAGACACAAGCATACCAAGAGTATGTATTGCATGTATATCAATACCATATACATCACAACCACTAATAGGGCAAACAGAATCTAAGCATCAATACTAATCATCTACATATGCATCTGCAGCATGAGCTGATGACACACATTAATTACAATCCAGCATGTGAGGACTTTCATTTGCTACAGGCCAAAGGAAATTGAATGAAATGAAGCAGAATGGAGCAGAAGATGCAGTGTTCTATTCGAGAGAGAGAGAGAGAGAGAGAGAGAGAGAGAGGAAAGAGAGAGAGGCCAAACACTTTCATTCCTTTAATGCCAATTGGGTCCAACACAGTAGAAACTGCATGCATTTTTAGAGTCAACGTTGGGATTTGCATTCTGCACTGTAGGCCGTGTGTGTGTGTGTGTGTGTGTGTGTGTGTGTGTGTGTGTGTGTCTTTGGTAAGTGGGATATGAGAAGGCTGCCACTCAATAATTCTATTTGGAGGTGACGAAACACCAGAGCTCCGACCCCTCAGATCCTCCCGTTAGGTGGTGTTGAAATGTGTCATATCTCTGACAGGCTCCACAAACTTACCTGGACAACTCTCAAAATGTCAAATATATGTGAAAGGGACAATGAAGTAGCTGCCATCTATGGTAAAAAAATAGTAATAATAAAAATACATTTTAATAAAATAGGAAAGAGAACAAGAAAATTTGATACAAAAGTTAGAGGTAGAGACACAATAGAGTATGGGCTCTGTGCAAGGTGGCTGTGAAGTCCTAGAGGGGCTTGGGGCCAGGATGGTCACTTTTTCGGTGAACGTCTGTTTTTGTGATGTACGGTAGGCTAGAATGATATTAGGCATTAATATTAAGTAGTAGTTTTATAATGCAGTTATACTACTTTACTATCCAAAGTACTAGCCTAACTAATAAGCTCTCCATGTTCCTCACGCTTCCAGGGTGCATTCCTTAGTTAGCTCATAGCTACAGAACATACATGCATAAGCACTACATATACCATACAGAGTGATAACTTATTCAATCACTAATCTTAATCTAATCACTTCTAATAACAGACAGAACCCTTAAAGTCAACCCATAAAGTGAAAGCATCTCTTAACCTAATCTAACAAAAAGGAAACTCGATGGTTAATAAACCATGGTTTATCCATGGAGAACCATGGAGAAACTGGTTCAATAAAATAAGGGTGTATGGTCATTAAATGAGTGTGGACTCAGGGCAACTCTATAGTTAACTCTTTCAAATATACAGTTACAGTGTATATAGGACATGTGTTTTTACATGGATGCTAACTGCTACCATCCACAATAGTTGTAATTACCACTCAACAGCTGGAGACAAGCTGTTGAGAAGCCTAGAGGTTTTCTCTCTCTCTCTCTTTCTCTCTCTCCCTCTCTCTCTCTCTAAAGAGATGCCCACAAGCTAAATTGTGGAAAAGTACATTTATCCCTCCCAGTCAACTGTGAGTGATAGTCCTTCCTCCAGGCCAGGTCAGGTTTAGTCAGGTCAGGCTCACCCAATCAACACAAGCCAGTCTGTCAAACACTCTACATACAGCAATATTCAAACCTCCCACTACATGTGCTTCCCCTGCCTACCTGTGCACTATAGGGGAACCCCAGTCCTTTGCTATTCCCATAGCCTGAGAAAGAGAGAAAGAAAGAGAGAGAAGATTGGAGGATGGTAAAAAGGGAAGGGAAAAAAGAGAGCAAAAGAGCATTAGCCTGGCAATCAATGGCAAGGCCAGTGAAGACCAGAGATAAATCCATGTAGTAATTATACCATGAGAAGTGGTGGTGGGGAAGATCAAAATATTGATGTGGTCAGTTGAAACATTACACACACATGTGCATGCATGCACGTGTACACACACACACACACACACACACACACACACACACACACACACACACACACACACACACACACACACTATCTATTCTCTCTAAAGCATATATACTGCAGCAAAGACATCCTTAAGAAAGGCTAAGTTGTGTGAATGAGTTTAATTATAAGGAAGAACATGTCTTTGAAAAGACTAAGTTGTGTGAATGAGTTTAATTATAAGGAAGAACATGTCTTTGAAATCATCTTGACATGCGTCCAATCCAATCCTCACCTCAAAGCCTGAAGAGCTGTGTGAGAGCTGAGGATCTGGTGAGAGAGGAGAGGAGAGAGGGGAGGAAAGGAGAGAGGGGAGGAGAGGAGAGAGGGGAGGAAAAGAGAGAGGGAGAGGTTTTGCTCATTAGCAGAACGGCAGACATTGACAGCTTTGCAGTGGAATGCATAAATTCATCCAGACAGACAGAAGTTCGGCACACTGATGTTCAACCATGTTTATTTAATGCCTCCTTGGGCTGGTTCCATATGTCATGTACAGTAATGGGGGAAAATAAAAATCAGTAGACCACACGCCCTCGAAGAGGCAATGAGAGAGATTATATGAAAAAGCTGAACATGGTCATATTATCATAAAGCACAGTGCATCTATTACACCATGGCTGAATATGGTTAAATCATCACAAAGCAAGATTAGCATTGCACAAGCTCTGATGAAGTCACACAGAGACATGGGGACTAATGTAGTATGTGACAGTACATAAAGTGGATATGTGGGGTTGGCTTGGTGAATGAGATGCGTAACTGGGGCGAAGGAGAGGGGGCATAAAAGTAACGACAGGACATAAAATCACATGACTACACAAACCAGAAACAGTCACACTCATTGAGATCCAGATGAGTTTTGCACAGCAGTAAAAATTCACACACACACACAGACACACACACACACAACTCCCCATCTGCCCTTTCCACCTGCTCTGTCCAGGTCATTGGGCATGTTAAGGTGACAAATAATGTAAATGTAAATGCTGATAAGGTTTTGAAACTGATGCAGCTGTCACTGCAACTTCTGTCGCTGTCGCAATGTATGTGTGTACATGTACTGCACATATGCCATGTTTATGCCGTGTGTGTGTGTGTGTGTGTGTGTGTGTGTGTTTGTATATGTATGTCTGTGTGAAAACAAAAGGACTATGCTGACACACACTGTGGCTGTATCTGTCATCACAGCACTTGAACACTGGGCTGCAGCCTAGTGAGGGTGTGTGTGTGTGTGTGTGTGTGTGTGTGTGTGTGTGTGTGTGTGTTGGAACAGAGCAAAGAAGAGATGAATAGTGCCAATCAAACATGCAGCAGGTGGTAATGGCATTCCTGGGGCACAGGGGAGAAGAGAAAGGCTCTTCTTTCAGGCTCTTATCCCAAAGTCTCTCACTCTCCATCTCGTTCTCTCTATCCCTCTTTCTTCCCTCTGTGTGTGCTCTCTTTCTCCAACTCTCTTCCTTTTGGCTTTGTTTCTTCTCTCTTTCTTCCTTTCTCCTGGCTCTCGCCTCAACTTGCACCCCTTTTTGCATCTCTCTCCTCCCACCCCTCCTCCCTCTCTTCATCCCTCCATTCTCTCCTCTCCTCCACCTTTCTGTCTTTCAGACAGGTGCCAATCGAGAGGAGCTGAGACAGGGCTTGTGCTGCTCTGCTTTGGGCTCTGACCTTTACTGACGGCATATGTGTGTATGTATGTGTGTGTGTGTGTGTGTGTGTGTGACGTCCTTCATTAGTGCCCCTCCAGCCGACCAGCCGGCTGACCAGCACTGATAACATCCTGACAGCTGCACAAAACGCCCCGCCGTCTGGAGGACCCACCAAACAAACAATCCCACAATGCTCTTCTGCACAGTCTAAAGAGGACAGTCAACCTGGGGTCCTTTGAAATATATCTCCCTTCTCTCTCTCAAGCTTTTCACTACTACAGAGAGAGAGAGAGAGAGAGAGAGAAAGTCTCTCTCTCTCTCTCTTACACACCTACACACTCACTCACACACACACCCCTTTGCTGTTTCTACTTGCTAGGCTACTATTCCTTCTCTCTCTCCACTCTGATCTTTTCATTCTGTCTGTATTTGTCCTTTTGGCTCATTTTGTCTTGTTTGTCAGCCCTGACTTGCTTTGTTTGAGGAGTTGGTGTTTGCATAAAGGCCTTATTTACGCAGGGGAGAGGGGGAGAGGGGGAGGTGATTGTTTAAAGGCATCCATATTTGCGCAAGGCTGATGAGGTTCACTATGGGGGAGATGAAGGCCAAATGACTGACACAGACAGATGACATGAAAAATTCTTTGCCATCCTTTGAAGGATAATGCGCTCAACAACAAATAGAAGCAGGGAAAAGTCTGCTTTTATGTCCAATGCTGATTTATGGGAGCAGCAGGATTTGGATTAGTAAATCATTTGTATCTTTTCTCAGGGCTGTTTTAGCCAACGTCGCTGCTGTGCTCACTGCTCTCTCCGTGCTGTGTGTGTGTGTGTGTGTGTGTGTGTATTCAGTGAACAGGCAGAAGGGGGAAAGGGGGTGGTAGTAAGTCTAGAGCTGTCATCTGATCTAAATAGCCTGATTCATAAGTAGGAGTGCAATTCATGAGGTATGGCAGATATATGACTCTGTGCATACTGGCTGCCCTCTCTCACAGTTAAACACACACACACACATATATATACCCGCTCACACACACACACACACAAACATGTGTACCTTGTATGTACACAGCAGCCCTCACATCTTCTCTGCTTATGTGTGTGTCTCTGTGTTTAATTGACATCATAAATCTTCCACTCATGTTGTCCCCACAAACCTCCCCTTCCTCCTCCTCAAACAAACTCAGCATTTGATTGGACGATAAAGCTGAAGAAGGTTAAGAGGTGGGCGAGAAAGGGCTTGTGAGTGTGTGTGTGTGTGTGTGTGTGTGTGTGTGTGTGTGTGTGTGTGTGTGTGTGTGTGTGTACTTGTAGCAGCACCACTACCTATCGTCTCACTGTCAGCATCTCCATGGCGATGAGGCGGCAGAATCAGATGCACAGCACTAAACACCAAACACTGGACACTAAACACTAAACACAGATGGCTAGATGTACCCTACTCCTGTGCTCCTGTGTTCATAAGCCTCCTCCCACTGCAGACTGATCTCAGGCCTGTTGATACTCATGCCTTTCATCTCCATAGAAATTAGAAAGTTTTCATGAAATTCTACCTCTGATATGCTCTGATATCACTTTAAAATCAAAAAGTAGCAAGGAATGTGCATGTTTATTTTTTATGTAATTTTTCCTACAGCTAAATGCAATTTTAAAGGATTTTAGTAGTGCATGTCTGTCCTGTATTCTATGTGTCAGACAGTGGATTCACATACATGTCGGACGTTAGTATAGACAGAATTGAATTATGGGTGCAAGCTTGATTTGCATGGTTTTTGGCATAAAGGAAACTCTAATCCATCCAAGCTCTTGAAACACACACACACACACACACACACAAAACAACTGCCAACAATCACATCCACCATCCTGAACACCACCCCCTTGCTTTCTCCCCCCATGCTGGTGTGAAATATTACATTGAAGCACCATGACTGTAATTGGACAACAAAACCAATAAGTCATTTGGATCAATTACAAATGATGCTATTTGCCATTGATCTCCCCCCTACTCCCTCTCCACCAACTGACCTTTGGCTGTGACTCACAGGAGCCTCCCACTGCTCTCGCCCTGCCAAAGCTCCGATTCATAAGCACTGAGACAATTAAACCCGCCGCAGACAGCTGAGCAATCAATGCTTAAAACGGTGTAAAAACATTATTGAACTCACATCTCCATGCACAGAGAAAGGAGGAAGGAGGAAGGAGGAAGAGGAGGAGGAGGAGGAGAAGGAAGATGACTCTGCTAGCTATATTCCAGATGGTTTATTATACCTAATCTTGAATGAGCTTTGTGAAATTGTCCTTATTACCTTATCAGTAAACAGAACTCTTTGGAAATGATCGTTCATAGTTCCTTGATAGGCTTGAAGTGGCCAGTGAGAGCAAGGAGCTGTGAGGAAGGCAGCAGAGAATGGACAAAAGGAGGAAGAAGAGAAGAAGAACAGAATGTGGCAAAAGGTGATGGAGAAGAAGAGGAAAAGCAGGAACTGTCAGAGGAAGGAAATCAACATGTATTTAAGTCGTCTATTGTAACACATTTCTGTATTACGGCCATGAGCCCTTCCAAAGTGGAGAAGCATGTGAAGAAAGACAAAAGTCAAAAGTCAAAGTCAGCTTTATTGTCAAAAGCCATATGTACAGGTTGCACACATAGGATTTGAAATTACAGTGCTCCCTAGGCCCACAGTGAACATTAAACATCTTATAAACAAATATCAATATAATGACAATAAATATAGTGACAAAGCTTAACCATATACACCTAGCAAGGACAATATACACATAGCAAAAAGTACAAATAGGCTTGTATATAATACAAATAAATGAAATACCCAATACACAGTGTGTAGCGCAATAAAGCTCAAATTGTGTCATTTAAGAACAGCTCATATGTCTTGAATGGAGCGCTGGGTCAGTATTTATTGGGCTGCCTGAGAAGGGCCTCAGGATGGAAGCACAGGCCACTCAAAAGGGGAGATGATAGTGGCCATCCTGCCCTTGATACATCTTCAGTCGTCAGATCATCAAAACCAGATGCTCCTATGCTGTCAAGAAACGATCATCTACCCATCTCTCTCTCTCTCTCTCTCTCTCTCTCTGTCTTAGTTTCCCTTTCTCCCATCACACCTTCTGCCTTTCTCTTCAGATAGCAGATAGTGTGAGCCCACTCATGTGAGTAGACTTCCATCCACACAGAGATTTCATTGTTTGGTTACCTGCTCCACATCCTGGGAAAATCCTTTCCGCTCAATACCTCTACCTTCCAAAACCAGGAAAGAAATAAGTGCAGTCTGGGGGGAGAAAACTGTTTTGAAGTGTGTGTGTGTGTATGTGTGTGTGTGTATGTGTGTGTGTGTATGTATGTGTGTGTGTGTATGTATGTGTGTGTGTGTGTGTGTGTGTGTGTATGTGTGTGTGTGTGTGTGTGTAGAGCTCAATTTATCATGAGAGAGGGTGAGTGAGTGAGGGGTGAGTGAGAGGATGATAGGTAGCTGACGGCCAGTGTTTGATCATAGCGAGCGGAGAGACACAAGGAAGGACCCACTCTCTTTTTCCATGACTTCCACTGAAAGCACATATCCGTGTGGACACAGCTCAAGTATCTCTTGAAGTGTGCTGACTGTGTGTGTTTGAGAGTACAGCGATTTCTGAAGGCTGACATGCCTGGAGATAGATTCCCCCCACCAACCCTCTCCTCTTCCTCCTCCTCCTCCTCGTCCCCCACCATCCCTCTCCCTCACACTGTGTGAAATTGCTCCTGCCCGGGTCAACCCCTCAAGCCTGCAGCTCAATTCCCCAGTATCCAGCTTCCATCCAGGCCTGCTTTCATTACATGCTATTCATCCTTCCAAAGATAAAACCATAGAGGGGAAGACTGGGACTGAGGATGTGAGGAGAGGTGGATCTACACCCACCACCTCCATCCTTCTGGCTGATATACAGCAGCATCTGTACAAGACACAGTGGTGTGGCCATTGTCTGTCTACGCAGAGAGTCCCATGCTGATCACAAAGCTCTCTCGTCACACTGCGATGCGTGCAAACGATGGGTGACGTTTCCAAAGTCATGTTCAACACGACAGATGATCAGATCAGTCAGATGATCAGATGGTCACGACACACACACACACACACACACACAAATGTACTCTAGCAACACAAGGGTCATGAATTAATTCCATCTGCTGGTAGCTAAATGCACTGTTAGGCACATGAAGAGCACATTCACATAAACACACACATACTCACACACACTAATACAGGCACCCTGAAATATGCCACTCACAGCTCCCGTTCGACTGCTCCCGTTTCACTAACCCCCACCCCCCCAACATACACACAAGCACACACACACACAGCCTATGGCATCTGCCAGGACAGCTGGCTGCTCTACCTCCCTGTGTCTGAACATCTATTCTCAGGATTAGTGTGTTCCCCTAACACCACCCTGGGCCCCTGAGCCCAAACATCCCTTCACACACACACACACACACACTACCCAGCACACCCCAACCCCTCTGTGGCCTCCTCAATGAATCCCCAACCCGCTCCCCGGCTCAGCCCCATCAGACCAGACTCCCCAAGGCACAGCTGCATGAGATCTCCTGCTTTAAAGGCTTGGCTTCCATCTCAAAGCACTGAGATTGGCTTCTGAATGCTAATGCAAACTAGGTTCTCACTGTGGCTGCCCCTAAACACAAGATCAGTGGAACACTTTACCGTGACCTACAGGCAACTCTCCCAGGGAATCAGACACAGAGAAGGGGCCAGTTTCACAAGAAGTGAACCAGGTCTGAGGGCTTTCTCTTGAGTGCTCTCAAGTCTGTGTTTGAAGTGTCCTGATATCCACATTTTGATTTAGTCAATTACCAAAATATGGTTAAGTAGAGAGCCTGTTTACAACCTTAAGCCCATGCTGTTCAGTACAAAATGGCGATAAAAAGTACACATTTGTTGTATATGGAGTACCTAGCAGAGAGGAGGCCTGTGTCTATGCCTGGTGCACTGTGCAAATGGAAGCGTGCAGGTCATCATTGCCCTCTACTGGCTTCTTTAAACATGAAATGGGAGTTGTACATATGACGCATCACACTGTTTGGGTCTTGGATGGCAAGATAACATTGAGATTACGGTGTAACATTTTACCCTTATGATGGTGCAGTCTTGTAGATATGACTTTGAAAGGGGGAGTCCCATGTAGAGCTGTTAGATGGAGAGAATTTGGTCTCTTTGAAGATGATAAAAATTACAAGCTTTGAGATCTGAGTTGAAATGAATTCCTCAGGTTGCCAGCTGAGAGAGACTGGCAGCTTTGCTAGCTTGCTTAGGATGGTATCTTCCCTAGAACACACCTCTCAGGCCTTCAAATCAGTTACTTGGAGAGAAAGAGAAAGAGAGAAAGAGAGAGAGTGCGTTGGTTTACTCTATTTAGTCATGGAGAATTGAGTTGAAGATGGAGCCTTTCCTTGGAGCCACCCGCACAGACAGGCAAATTAACCCAGTCTCTGATCCCAGGTCTGGCTGACAAGAGCAGAGCTCCTCAGCTGGAAACGTGCTTCTCCACCACCGCGTCCACCTATTCCCCCTCAGAGCCCATCGCCTAGGAAATTACACATGCTGACAGCATCCACTCTAACAGCAGAACTGGCTTAGGATGGTACAAAAATCCACTCCAAACCTGGCTACGACTGTGAAAATTACAAACCGACACAGTGTGGTTAAAGCCATCTGCATTTTTTTTTTTTAGAATGCTGTGCTCACTGATGATATTTAAAGCTGTCAGATTGGAGATCTGATTAGAAATAAATGACAGTTGCACTACAGAACAAAAAGCCAGGCTGGCTTTCAGGTTGACATCTTGGATATGCAAGCGTGTGGGTTTCTGTAGGGGTTTTTTGTTCTGTTTTTTTTTTTGGTGAAATTGAAATAAATAGCCTCCCAGTCAGAGAGTGAGCCACATCCATCATTGGCACGTCACAGCTAAACAAAAAAATGTGCTTGCTCACTCTCTCTCTCTTTGTTTCTCTTCCTTTCCCTAATGCTCATTTGCACTCATAGCCTTCTTTTTCAATAACACGTTCCACTCTAACACACTTAACAACATGTATTTAGGTTTGCATTATATTGCATTATTGTTGGAAACATAATGGCTGCATTATCAAGCACATAGATCATGGAAGGAAAGGAAATTATGCATCTTTCCAGATCAGAAAATTGGGCTTTGAGGAATTACTACATGCTGGTGATTTCAACTTACCATACAGGGGGACAGCTAAGAGTTCCAGACCGGACTGAATGTTGGTGCTCACTGGAATCAGACACAAAGAGAGAGAGATTTGAGCAGACCATTGGCCAGTCCCTAGAGGAGACAAGTAAGGATGAAAGCAGGAATGCAGAGGAAAGTAGAATTAGAAGAATATTTACCGCTGGACTGTGTGGAGAATATCATCTTTATACAAAACATCGATTTCACTGCTGCCAAGTACATACTTATTGTATTAATGTATGGGTAGGGACCTTATGCATGTAAAAGACAGAAGACAAAGCCTTCAGCAATGGTGCTCTTATGGTATGGGTAGACATTATACATGTAAAACGCAGTAGACACAGCCCTGAACAATGGTGCTCTTAATGTTATGTAATGTAATGAGATAGACAGAAAAATTATTTTCACATTCTACTTCACAGCACAACAACACAACAAACAAACATAGGTCCCTTTCTGAGGGTGGACTCCCGATATTTTTCAAATTCCTCACTCAGGTGAAAACGAGTTGACAGCTACACCCTCCCATCCCCACCTCCACCCAAGATTTCTCGCCTCCATTTAGCTCCATTCAAATCAGCCCCGTTCCGAGTTAGCACAGTTCCAGGAGTGACGTCCCCTCCATCAGCAGTGATGACAGAGGAATGGACGGCACAGATGAACTCCCTGTCACCCCCCCCTCCAGAGCTGGAGTAGAGCCATCCTTCACTGGGATGGATTATGAGTGCTGGGGCCCAGAGAGCAATGAGAGCACTGGGTGATTCATCCAGGCTCTCTGGGCCCATCCAACCCTACACCATTTGTACAGGTTGTCAGACACTCTAGACGGTTGGTGTTCAGTGTTCAGAGGCTGCCCCACTACTGATGGTGTAGTGGGATGCCTGGGGGTGTTGCTTCTTTTGTGTGTGTGTGTGTGTGTGTGTGTGTGTGTGTGTGTGTGTGTGTGTGTGTGTGTGTGTGTGTGTGTGTGTGGAGGGGGGGGGGGTTGCTAGTGGGAACCCAAAGTGCTGCCGACTGTGCCAGGAGAGGTGCGGCATGTGACAAATGAACCGCCAGGATATCTTTAATCAGCGGTGGGGAAAATCATTTCGCTCTAATGAATTGACGCTCATAAACAACCATAACAAAACAAAAACAAAATAAATGAAAAAAAAAGAAACAAAACTGGCACCGGCATTAGCCTGAAGCAGATTAGGATTTATGAAAATGTAAAAAAATAGCAACAGTGTGCAGGAAAGGAAGTAGGTGACATTCATTTGTCTCCTGCTGTGATGAAGTTAGCCAAGGCAGCCATCCGCCCAAGGGGCCAAGTGGGCTCTCACCTTTAGAAGCTTCTGGAAATGAGATCTGGGGCCCAGCACCAGGGGACACTTGGAGGTTTCCCATTGCCAGATGCTGTGGTTGCCCTCTCTCCCTGTGCTTTGGCTCCAGACGCTAAAAAGTGTTCAACTGCTTGAGGGTATTACTGGGGGTTGGAGAGATGGAGGGATTGAGTGTGTACACTTGCTGCTATACTAAAGGAATACGATTTTGTCCTTCTCTCTCTCTCTCTCTCTCTCTCTCTCTCTCAATAACTTACATGCCAGTTTTGCTTTCATTCCCACCAGGATCTTTCTCACACACACGCAACACAAACACACACAAATAGCATGTTTACAAATACACACACGCGCACACACAACCATACACAAACACAAACACACACACACACACACACACACACACACACACACACACACACACGAACACAACCATGCACAAACACGTATACACCTCTGTCTCTGACAATAAATCATCATTAGTGGCTGCTTTTCTTTCTGTTATTAAACTGGCACGTTTCTGTGCAATTAGTGGGGTCTCCCAGGACTGCTTCTCTCTCAGCTCGGAGCGTTCTACTCTACTCTACTCTGCTCCGCTCCGCTCCTCAGCACCGCAGCGGCCGCCCACAGCATGCCAATGAACCAGGGGAGAGGCGTGCAAACACAACAAATAAACACAAACGCACCACCACCGCCGCTTCCAACAGACTCACCAGGAAAACATTCATTCATTAGCCCAACTCCCACAATCACGTTATTAGACACAAGCACACATCCATTTCAGCACACTAAGAAGTGACCATCTCTGGTCACCTGTTTGCAGAGTGTCGTGGGGAATAAAGGCAAGTGCTCACTAATATCAGCACTTGCCTTTATCAAGGATCAGCTTCTAAGAGTGTGGTCATGAAACTTATAAAAAAAGGAAGTAGAATTTGAGATAACGCAAGAGCCTCACAGCCTGAGACACATGGAGATGAGGGATGAAAATAAGACAGATCAAATCAATAGAGGAGGGGAGATCAGGCATTTTGTTCATTTATGTCCTGAACATTTTTCATCTCAAAACAATTTCGGACGTCTGAAAGCGTTGATCAATGGATGAGGGAAAATTTCCTTTCTTTTTACTTTCATTCTCTCTCACACACACACACACAGAGTGAGAGAGAGACGCACACACAGAGACACACATACACACCAGTGACCTGGAAAACGTGTTGTCAGCTTTTAAGCACCTACCATTCAAAGTGACATATGGAGGCACCTCCTTCCTCCACCACAACAAAGAGGAATAAATAAACATCAGTGTATTCTACAATATATCAGACGTGTCATTTCATTTCAGTGGCATTCAGTGGTGTAGTTTCTGGTCAGAAAAGGCTCATCACAATGTGCCACTATGTCCCATCCCCCAGAAACACACACACAGACACACACACCTGAGCCCCCAGGCTGTCCTGCCGGCAGCACACACACACACACAGAGAAAGAGAAAGAGAGAGAGAGAGAGAGAGGGAGAGAGAGGGAGAGAGAAGACGTGTGTCAACACGGTGCTCTCCTGCCAATCACAGAGCCACTAATGATGCCCTGATGATGAGGTGTGAAAAAGAGCACAAATGGAGCCCAAGGGTATCAACTCAACAAGAGCCTGAGGAGAAAAAACCTGAAGGACAGAATAAAAAAAATTGTGTTTTTGTGTAGGAGTGTGTGTGTGTGAGGGAGTTCAAGAGTGGGGAAAAGTGAGAAAAAGACAAAAAAAAAATTAAACATTAAACTATCTGGACGCACCCTTGCGGTAGCAAATAGTTTTGCTCAGCGGGTACGTCTAGCCATACATCATTGGAGCCTAAGCAGGTCTGCCACCGGTCTTACACAGGCTTGGTAAAACCAATCACATGCTCTATCTTTGTAGAGAGTCGTTGGGTGTGCTTAGCACGTTAATTGACAGGACAGTTATGGTGCAAATCAACTAAGTGGCCAAGGTATATCTGTCATTTGAATCAGCTTTACCATCAACTTTTGAAGAGTTAGACTTGGGCTTTTCTTTGAAAGTTGAGCAGAAAAGGGTACTCAAGTCATTAGTTTCAAACAAGGACATAATTGCTGTTTTGCTGACGTTGCTCTGATTGGTTGTAGTGCTATCCAGTCTGACCACCGCAGATTTCGCCCAAGGACTGAGATCGATCTATTGGTCATGGTCAGACTATACATTTTGATGTCATAGTCTGGCTTTTCAGGCTAAAATGAAGATGAATAAAATAAAGTCCAACAGACAACTAATCTTTTACATGAGATACACATGGGATATGACAGGGCAACAATTTGCCCATAGTGCAGAAGCATAAAACATTTCACCTTTTTTCTCAATTCCTCTCTTTTCTGAAAGTCCTGTCATACTCTTTTGTTCAGCTTAAATGCCAGGGTCTGGCGTGAAATAGAAAAATTATCATGCAGTCTGTCTGTAGATCAGTTAGCCTGGAAAAGCAGTGTGTGTGTGTGTGTGTGTGTGTGTGCGTGTGTGCGTGTGATTTGTCCCATGTGAGCAATGAGGGTCTGAGAGGCGTGGCAGCTAAGTGGAAATCAAAGTGAATATCTGTGTCATGTCATACACAGAGATCTCTGCTTTAGTCACGCTTTTAATCTTCTGACTGGTGACAGTTGTGCACAGTGTATGGAGCTCTCTCAATGGATTACAAAATCCCTTGGCCTACAAACACACCGAGACACATTCACACACCCTACTGGGTTTTGATTATGCACGCACACACTCACCAATGCACCAACCCCTTTCCAGCAGCGTTGTCACAGAACAGCAGCAACAACATGTGTTTCCTGTTTACACATGAAGGAGGATTAATATCATCAGCAGGGGGAGTGTTCATGAGCACCTGAGACAGCATCCTCTCCTCCAAACAGCAGGTGGGGGAACAGAGGAAGAGAGAGGCATGGGGAAGAGGCTGGCAAACTGGGAGATTTGATGGATGGACTGCATTTCTATACAGGCAGGTCTCAAAAAATTTCAATATTGTGGAAATGTTTGTTAATTTCAGTAATTCAATATAAAACATGAAACTCATACATTATATAGATTTATTAGACGAAAGTGAAATATTTCTAGCCTAGAATATTACATGTCATTAAACCAGGTGCTTGTAGTGTAGGCAGGTGCCAAGTCCTGCTGGATGAATGAAATCGGCATCTCCATAAAGTTTGTCACTAGTATGAAGCATGAAGTATTCTAATACTTGGAACAAAAAAGAAACATAACTGCTTTGTTGCTCTAAAATGTTTACTTGAAATGAAAGTATTTCATTTAAAAATCAAGGTCCCAGCGTCTGGCGGAAGAATGGAGAGGCACAAAATCCAAGTTGCTTGAAGTCTAGTGTAAAGTCAGTCAAGATGTGGGGAGCCTCGTCATCAGCTGGTGTTGATCCACTGAGTTTTATCAACTCCAGTCCAGCCCTCGCAGTTTCTTTTCAGAAAAGCAAAAAAATGCTCTAGCATACTCAACAAACCTGAAATGTAAAGAAGTGAAATTAAATGCTTGGAATGCCTAAATGCTTATTTAATTCGTCCTGAGCTGTTTAATTGGATGCAGTATTTTTGTAGGAATTGATTACCGTGGATTCTCTCTTTTCTCAAAGAGGCACAATTAAAGGTCAATTGCCCTGAGCAGAAATATAATTAGTAGTCAACTCAGTGCTAGAACAAGCTGTTTGCCAAAAGAGTAAAGAGAAATCTCAGGATTCATCTCTCACACAGGTGTCAGATAAAAAGATCACTTTGTAAAACCTTTATCTTATACCTTGACACATCAAATATTTCAGCTCTCTTACTTACAGTGACCTGCAAGAACATCATCAACATTTAGAACGTCTTTGTGTGTGTGTTGGTGTAAGGGCTGTCCAGTACTAAAACCACCATGATGTATCGGACTACTCTCTTCAAGCATACCACAAGGGTTGGGGACATATTGGGAACACACACACACACACACACACACACACACACATATATATATATATATATATATATATATATATATATATATATATATATATATATATATATATATATATAATAAGCACTAAAATGTAATTTATATACATACACACACGTGCTTAGCTACCTGTGATCACTGAGAGGTAATACAATTCTAGAAGGTCTAATTGGGGAGGGCTGGGGTGCGAAGGATATTTCGTGCATTAGAAATCAAAAACCAAATCAGACGGTTTCTTTATGCAGTCCTACCACACGTGCTTAAGCCTTATACTGCGTAAAACAACGCAGCAGGCCTGAACACGTGTCCTTCACAGCCGTGTTCCTCCACTGCACATCGGAAACAAACAAGCCAAAATCAGACAAAGAACACAGGGATTTGCCACAGCAGGGGCGAGATGTCTGCCTAAACACACAGACGCAGAGGTGAGGGACAAAAGGAAGAGAAACTCCTTCCGTGTTTACGGTAAGCCCAGCAATCCACACAAAGTGGGGATGGAACGGGAAAAACGGCAATCTTCTGTCTGTACCAACTGGAATGTGGCGTATTTCCATATTATTCTATTTTCAGTAGCCTTTCCGTGTGTGGCGCATACTGAATGCTAATGGGGCTGAACACAGGGAGGAAGAGACCTGTAATTCTGTTTGCTTTGGCTGCATTGATTTACCCTGATACATATTCAGCAGCGAGGCCCAATTGTGTTTGATGAGCAACATGAAGCACTGCAGGAACGCAACAGAGGGAATTTGTTTCAAGGCAGGATGCATTCCCAACTCCAGCCAAGAAGTCTAACGTCAGCGACAACATAGCCTTAAGTCAGAAATGAAATGTAGTGTGACCGTTCTATTACTTAATCAGATGCAGCCACTTATTAGGATGAAGTTTGCAGTTTTAATCTCTTTCTGATTAAAGTTAAAACAACGGTTTGTGTAAATTTACTTAGGATGATTAATTATCTGTTAATTATAGCCTAGTGTAACTGACTCATGCTGAATTATTTAAGTATGATTGCCTTTCAAATGACAGCTTTTCACTCTGCTTAAAGATTAATTTGGAAACACTGTTTACCCCACTGTGTTTCATTTTATTTTGTTCAGTGATACATTATATTAATATACATGAATATACACACATCACATTTGCTTTACATCTTAAAAGGAAAATTTGCCTAAGGCTTAAAAAAAAAAAAAGATTTTGTAAAAGGTGAAATCAAAAGCATTCATGCTGACCAGTAATGTACATCCATATGGACTACACACAGTAATGTACATTCATATGGACTACACACAGGTAACTAGTCATTAGTTGGGCATAGGACAAACAAAACTCATTTAATTTGTAGAGTTCTACAGACTAAAGTGTGTGACTGATTTGATCAATCGTAACATTATTCGGCTAAACGCCACTGAAGGCCATATAAGTATAAGCATGAGGTCCAACTCTGCTGGCTCACTGTTCACGGGGTCTGTGCAAGTGGAAGGCTCTTTCACTGAGACAACATCCACACAGATGCTGATTAGTATGAATCCAAAACACATATATAGTATATCACTCCAGATATTCCAACTCTTGAAAGGGAACTATGTGAGAAAAGCAGTCAACGTTAGTTAGTTTGAAAACGGCGACTCTGCATCTGATAGAGCCAGTGACACACAGTAACAGCAATTATAGTGTTGAGATGAAAAACAAAGCCAACACAAAATGTGATCCAGTTCCTGGTGCTGTTTTACAACTGAACCAAGTAAGCAGTTACACACCCCAACATGTAATACATTATAACTATGAAAGATATGTGGAACATTTATTAATATGACTTATTCAAGAGCAGCTTCACACATTTTGACCCATCAGAAAGACATTCCACTTGAGCATTATTTCCTCAGCGTTCAATGATACAGAAATAACAGATCCCTTTTTAACACTCAGAACAAAAGCTGCCTGCTGGGCCTTCCACAACAAGCAGACTCAGAAAAATGAGGGGATAAATTTGCCTTGAGCTGTAGTAATGACAACAAAAAAGATTACCAACATAAATAACATGTAGTGCAGGTGTCTTGTGGAAGAAATGTTATGAACTGTATGTGTGAGTGTGTACAAAGTATTCTATAACTGAAATGAAAGAAACAAATGTATATTTCATGGAAAACAATAGTATATGCCACAAAAAATTGCACACACAAAAATGATAACTAGATTAAAAGCTATAAAAACATCTAAAAGAAACACGCAATCATAAATCTCATCCGCTTGAATGATATGGCATAAGTGTATCACTTAAAAAATGAACCACTGAAATATTACGATTAACATTAGCCATAATGATCGGACATAAAAAACTTTGGCAGTGATAAACTCTTCCCAAGCCTCGACCAAATGAGACTTGCTAACGGAAATGTTTACGACTCCTCTGTAGTCCCATGACACTGCCACAGTTCTGGAATTTTCTCACATTAACACACGATGCCGATGTCCTCTAGAGGATTTTGCCTACCTGAGCCTGTCACAAACCATACCTGTTTAGGGTGCTAAGTTTGTCCTGTGGTGTACTGAGACGAGGATCAGATTCCACTAATAATCAAAAGATGGAAAAGCGCAGTTGTCGCAGGCAAACAGTAGGGGGCAACTAGAGGTTGGTTCTCAGATATCTGTCGACTACATAGGGAGGCATAGCTCTCCTTCACTAGGAACCACATAGTGGTGACACTGCAGCAGATGGTTGGACAGCAAAGCCAAAAACGCAACACACTATTACTTGTGAGAAAGTTTAAATAAACTGTAGTGCATTCTGATCAGAGCAGCCAGCTTACAAAATATTACAAAAATATTCCATTAATATTAATATTGCGAAATTACATCAAATAAACAGCAATGCCCACATGGGTGCATATGAAATGCATAACTACTTACTCCATCTACACATTTAGGAAGACTGGGATACATTATTGACCGTTCATAATAAAAATAAAAAAAGAACTGGTCAGTCATGCCACAATCAGCGACATTACAATCATATACATGTTAGACTGAGAAACAAAAAAACTTTCAAAGATTGATTACATCCAGATGCAAGGGGCTATTATGTTAAAGAGGACATATGTGATCCTCAAGGGGCATCAGTGTCAGTATAACAGGTTTGTACAACCAGTAGAACTACCCCTGTAGTGCTCTCAGCCACCTTGCAGAAGATCAGAGAACGCATCACAGTGACACACAAAGAAGGTTGAAAATAACCATGACAACCAGGTTTGACTGACTGGACTCCTAGAGAGCTGGGAGCTCTACTGACACGTTTTGGTTTGGTGGGAGTGCGACAACTAGCCAGAGCTACAGCCAGTAACGGAGAAGAAAGCGATGCTACACTCATCTCAGTACTCCAATGAAACAGGAAGTCTCTCCAAACACTTTGCCTTACTGAGACCACCTCACCTGCAGAGCAAAGGACAAAAACAAAACTAAACAAAAAAAAGGTTGATACAACATCCTGCACTTCACTGAAAAGGTTAAAACTAACAAGACCTGAACCTGTATTATGTTTAAAATAATCAACCGACTCTTTTTAGTGTGGTGACAAAACACATGGCAGCTATACACAGTATACAATTAGTCCAACACACGTCAGAAGACAGACATTTAGGTATTTAGTTTGCATTTAACTTGCATTTACATTATTCGAGACCGCCGGAGTTTTCCTAAAATGACTTGAAGCTTTTCTGTGATCATTATAGGGATCTGTTCTTGACTTGTACACACTGGTACAGTTCATTTGTTCATTTTTTTGTTTGTTTTCAATGTTTTCAGTCTATAGTTCCTTTTCATTTCATTGCAAAATTGTACACATCACGACCAATTCATGGTCATTTTTGATATCATATAAATAACTTTTTGTGATCAGTAACTGATATAGTCAGCACACTTGTGAGTCCTTTGCTAGGTTAGCCAGATAGGCAATTTTCTACCTACATCCTTCCAGTTCTAGTCTATCATTATTAGTGTGTGTGTGTGTGTGTGTGTGTGTGTGTACGTATATAAGTGAGTCACAGGATAGATACTTGGCCCCCAAAGAGGAATATAAAGAAGGCAGAAAGAGAACACCTAAAGCACATCCAATCCCAAACACCATCATCCAGGATGAGCCTCTGACTGTGAGCTCAGACAAGAAACAGAACAGGGAAATAAGAAGAGGGAGAGAGAGAGGGGGAAGAGAGGGGGAGGAGAAGAGCAGAGAGGATAGCTATCATGAGTGGATGATGTGTTGGTTAGTTGGTAGAGGGGGTATGTTTAGAGTTCATGTGGAGAGTGACAGGAGGTTCAGAGTCAAAGTTGCCACTCAGTGTGTGCAAGGGAAGGGAGGGTTGCTCCAGAGAGACTGGAAGTGAGTTGGGGGGCGGGGTGGTGGTGTACTAGGGCGTCTGGGAGCCTGAGCGTCTGAAGCTGCCCAGCAGACTCTGCACGCCCTTCCTGACGCTGGAGCCAACCCGCCTGGCCACCGAGTCTGCAGGGGGCCCCGGCAGACACGAACCACTGCTGCTGGGGGGACGTGCATCCAGACACTTCTGGTACCGCAGCTGGAGAGGGACAAACAGCACACTCACAACTGTCAATGGAAATTCTGCACAAACCGGGACAGCCTGGGACTTTTTTTAAACTACAGCTCCCCCTACTGTTTCCAATGTCCAAAATTCTTGTCGATACATAGGAAGGATAGGACCCAGCAATGATAATTTTTGAAGAGTTATATTGACAATGTAATAAACACAATCTGAAAAGGCTCATATGCAAGACACTTTCAGCTTTATTCTGCAAAGGAGGCAAGGGCAGGCATCTTGCAAGCGTGGTGAATTGAAGATCAGGTCAGTTAACCGTACAAGTGCCTCAGATTCATGCATAGTGTAGCATTAAAGTTCTGGCTTAATGCCATGTCAGCAGTGGCTATATGGCTACATGGCAAAGACATGTGGCCATACACATCATCAATCACTCTTGATTGTGGCAATGAAAAATCACTGCCTTTCTTGGAGTGTGTGCCTGCGCAGCCTGCAGAAGTGATTTCTTGTTCAGGGTGACTTGAAGAGAAGAGCTTAAGTTGATTTGCCTCCACGCACACTGCTAAATGTAACTAAGCACTCCAATGAAGTGAGCGTCATTAAGGCAGTCTCCACCGGCTGATTAGTGACAGATTGAGTAGCCCGTCAAGAGAGCGCTGCTCAGAGGAGCTTCCACAACGAGGGCAAATTCAGCTGTTGCTTGGCAACCTTTGTCTCCTTCTTTTGCAAAGAGCCTCTTCCTCATGCTTGATAATGACTATACTGGTACAATCACCACCAACAAACACCTCTATTTGTTATGACATCCTCTTCCTCATCATCATTATTCCTCTAATTACTGTCAGTCTTTTTCAGTGTTCTTTTTATTTTTGATATTTGATATTCCTTGTGGTTTTTGTTACCGTCATATCAAGTCTTTCTACACTAAGAAATCTTTCTGTGAGATTAATATGCGTTCCATCCCAGCAGGGGGCGATAGAGGCTGTCTGAGGTGGAGACTCACCATGCATGCAGCCTGTACTGCCTCACTCAGACTGGCGGCGTTGGGCTCACACCAGAACATGTGGCAGATGAAGTGGCCTGGAGCCTCAGCGTTGATGAAGGCAAACGTGTGGATATCCTTCCCTACGCCCATGAAGGAGAGGAAACGCACACGACACTCAGACACAACCTCCTCTGTCTGAGGGAGAGAGAGACAGACAGAGAGAGAGACAGACAGACAGAGAGAGGGAAGGAGGGAGAGACAGGGATCAGTCATTGAAAAAGTAGAGTGCTCAGCATCCCCAGCTATAATATAAAAATATGGGGAGAAGTGTGGCCTTTTCATGGTGATTATTAGTGTGTGTGTGTGTGTGTGTGTGTGTGTGTGTGTGTGTGTCTCACATCTGCCTTGAGTACAGTAAGTGTGGCGGAGGCCACATTCACAGTGACAGGTGACCAGTCATCTTTCTCTTTGGTGTTCAGAGCTGTTTCCAGAGCAGCATTAATGATGTCCATCCCTGAGAGACCAACAAACACACATAGCGAAATCTTCAGACGACTTAAGCACAACTGCTCTCAACAGTGTCAATACAACATGCATTATAAACACACACAATAGATATTAGTGAGACACTCCATGCATCCTGAGCAGTGAAAAATGAGGATCATTTCCATGGCACATCGAATGCTCTGATCACATCATGCTTACTGAAAGTTCAGGAAAACACAGAACAGAATGACCATGTCAGATCTACACCCCGATTAGGACATATCCTGCTTTGTACACACACACACACACACAGACACACACACACACACACAGACACACACACACACAGACACACACACACAGAAAGACAGACACATAGACAGACAGATGGACGGACGGACACAGACACACAGTAATTAGGTTAAAGAGAAGAGAGTAGAAAAAGCATTCCTTACCAAAACGTCCCTTACCTACAGGTTTGGCCACTGGCACGTTACCGAGATAATGGACCTGGAAACGCTGCACCAGTTCGTTCTTTGGTACGGGAAATTCTGGAGAAATCAAAGAAGAAACGGATGTGGCCACACAAGCAAAGCAGCACATCATACATATGGCAGCGGAAAAGCACAGCAACAAATATCTACAACAACCAGCAGAAGTATAATTAGCTCATAGGTCCCTGCTGTCAACAATATAGACCCTTTCAAAGGTTAAACCAAAAAACAATGCCTTTATTGTTCCCAAACTACTGCCACTGTGTTAAAATAACACATGGAATGTAAAAACAGAAACCTTGTGGGAACACCTAATATGCTAATAATTGAACCCTATTGAAACGGTCTATAGATGCCTAACTGAATGAAAAAGGTCAAAAGTTGACAGTCCTTTAGTCTTTCAGTCTGTGTGATGGGGGCACTACTGTGAGGTCTGGGCACTATTGCAGATATCATCATTAGTAGATCAGTCTCCACAGAGGTGTGGAGGGATTGCAATGGAGCACATGAGGTGCTCCTGACTAAGTTACCCTGAAAGGGCATGTCCAGCAGCTTGGAAGGGTCACTGTGCAGCTTACTCAAGGAGGTCTTAGAGGACTTCCTCTGCGCCATGATCTGCCAAATAGGACATACAGCACATTAGAGACATCCTGCACTCTGTGTATTTACTGGTGTGTGTGTGTGTGTGTGTGTGTGTGTGTGTGTGTTTGAATCCCAATGTCCTCCCTAGCCTTAAACCCTAAGCGACTTAATTGTCATGAATCAGCAAATCATGTCCCTTCATCGCAGCCTCAGTCTCAGTCTTTCATGGTTTAGGGCTTGAGTGGAACACTCTGATTCCAGTTGTGTGCATGCATTTGTGTGTGTGTGGTGTGTGTGTGTGTGTGTGTGGTGTGTGTGTGTGTGTGCTTACCTTGGAGCAGATGTCATGCATGCTGGTGGCGATGTTCTTGGCAGGGGTGTCACATCTGAACACGTGACACTTGAGAACGTGGGCCAGTTTGTCCCGCGCCACATAAGCAAAGTCCCTGCCACCACAGACAAGTCAGCTGAACACATACTCCCACACAAATACACAAAGCTGAATGCAGATGACAAAGTACACATACAGACACACACACACACACACACACACACACACGCTTAAGAAACATGGGCTGACTTGACCCTGCCATTTCGGTACTCAGTCTGTGTTGTACTAAATTTTCTCATTTTTCCTCCTACCAACAGCACTCAATGAACTCAAACAACAGGGTTATGGGCAAAAAAAAACTCCTGAATTTTCCTTTAAATCCAAATTCGTCAGATTTGGGGGAAAAAATATTTGCACTATTTCAGGAGTAAGAATGAAATGTTGGCTGGATGAATCGGGTTCAAATAAGTTTCACCATACAGGCTTATCACTAGCTACTGTCTACGTGAAGATGGAAACACTACAGGAAGAGCTATGTGAGGCAGATTAGAAGATCTTTGCAGGCAAAGATGCGGGCAGTTTGGGGTATAATTAACAAGTGTTGACACAGGATTTAATGATAATTATAAAAATAAAATGTAATAAAAATGTCTGTCTCTCTCTCTCTGTCTCTCTCTCTCTCCCTCCCTCCCTCACACACACACTCACTCTCTAACACACACACACACACACACACACACACACACACACACACACACAATGAAATTGTGGTATAGTGACAGTCCTTCAGTCCTTTACTGCAAACTAGTGATAACCATGGTAACAAACTCTATGATGCCACTTGCAGTGCATAGCGTTTAACATGCATGCATTCAAGTCCTGCTGCAGTAATCCGTTTTATATCTGCATCATGCTACTAATGCACTGTAGTCTTATAGGGACACTGCTCAGTGCAACCCAATATAGGGGACAATATTCCTTTACATTTCATTACCAAATGTGTGAAAGAGAAGACATTCACTGGAAGTGCCATCATATGGATTTTTGCTTATGACCGTTAGCTGAACATTACAAAACAAACTCATCATTATAAACTGCAAACCCAGAGATCTTATGAACAACTCCACACAATGCATGAAAGGCATCCATGATTCCCAGGTCAGTGAAGGGTGTGCTCTTAGAATCCAAAGGGATATTATTTTTTTAGACCAAAGGCTGCCACACACAGGAAAGACATGGGGTGAACAAACTGATGATTTACACACACACACACACACACACACACACTTTCAGTATGAATTTGTTGCCAACAAACTGACAATGACGGATTAGGTTGCCCCAAGCTTGACTCCCCAGCAACACTTTCAATGTTTCTTTCACTTGCACTCAGTGAATAGTGAATACCAGGCACAGCACACTGGAAGACCTGCTCACTGCTTGTGAGATCAAATGGCCATGTTTTTGCCACATCTGCAGTGTGTACCAGCCTTTGGTGGGGACCTCTAAAAGCACATTTCTATATTCTATCAGAACACTACAGACAATTCAGACAAGGATGTGTGGGCTTCTGATGGGACTCTATGCAGGTAAGCAGGGACAATACAATTAGGTTCAAAACAACCATACTCTATCTTTAAAAAAAGGTAATGTTTTAAAAACATCTACAGTATGGCTTGCATGCACTGACTGAACACAGATAAAGGAGGTTTTGTGTGTGAAGGGTCTTCCTATCTGTTTTTACTATCCTGCAGTGTTAGCTCACAAACATTCCAGAAAGCATGACGGGTGGATGCAGGGATGGGATGCAAGGTGGGAATCTATGGTAGCGTAACCATGGCAACAACAATCAATGGAGCACAGTGATACACTACCTCTCCCTGCGTCCAAAGATGCGGCAGAACAAAGAAATCAAAAGAGCAGTTCAACACCCAATCAAAGTGGGAAAGAGGGGAAAGGTAGAAGGGGTGAGTGGGGTGGGAAGGGTTGGGGGGAGGGGTCCCAAATGAACAGGAGCACAGCCAGAAATAAGCAGCACAGGCATAGGTTAGGCACAGATTTTGCTGGATCAGCAAAAGACAAATCATAAGAAAAACATAACACACTGCACAAATCAACACACCGACTAGGTCAATTGATGTAAACCTGTGCTAAGTGCTTATGTTAGAGATCTGTCTGGTAGATACAAACATGGGAGAAAGATTCATTTGAATTGTACACATTCTGTGTGTGTTTGTGTGGACACCTCCATTCCACTTACCTGCCGTTGTCTCGCCCCACCCCCCACACGCGGATGCTGATGATGGGCTGGGAATGGAGCACCGTCTGGCTCAGAGGGTCGATCAGTTTCAGCGTCTCATTCTCCAGCACCAGCAGCATGTCTTTACCCTGGACAAACCCCAGAGGGCGACAAAGAACAGTGTTAGCCACAAAGTTGGGCCATTGTAACGCACTTCATCATTGCCCCAGAATACAGACATTTGTATAGCACATTGTCAGACATCGACTCTACAGGATAAACAGACATTTCAACATTAACCATATCAATCTTCACAGACATATACCCTAACATATAACAGTATATCAGTTAGAACAAATAGAAAATAGAAATAGAGTTCTTAGATTTTTCAGTCAATGTCAAACATAACATCACATGATACCAATTTAGAAAGCCTACTACCCCACATAGTAGAAAAATAGGCTAAAGAGGTAGCCACTACTTAGGAACTCTCGCCTCACACCTGCTAGAGTATCATGCCAATGGCCAATACTGGGCATTCTGAGCAAGCAGGAACAAGAGACAGAGACACCATTCTCCCCATTAGTAAAGTGTGCCATTCAAAGTTTTTGAAGCTGTTTAAGGTGCAATTGCTATTTAAGGTTTTGTTCTTGTTTTTTACATGTGTGTTTCACATGTACATGTACAAGTACATTTATGTTCATCATGTCATTCTAAAAAATGCACACAAGTACATGAGAGAGAGTCTTTGTGTACCTCATATGTTATGGGATCTCAAAAACAATAGCTCCTTTCTTAAAAACATTGTTTAATCACCCAAACACACCTTCACACGATGGCTAACTTACATACTGCAATAACCACACTTACTCAGGGCCAGACAACTGCATACAGACACAGACACACAGACACCTCTCCCCAGATGCCTGCAGACACAGACACAGACTAGCACACAGACACAGACACAGGCACACAGACACAGACAGACACACACCTCTCCCCAGATGCCTGCTGTGTCGTGCAGGTTGTGTTTGTGGTAGGACAGCTGTCTGATGCAGTTGTTGACGGCCACACTGCTCTTCCCAGGAGCCATCTCCTCCTCGGATATCTCCACCCAGCCCAGAGAGCGCACCGCAAAACACTGCAGGACGGACACAGGACAAAGATTGAAACCATTAGGAAAACAGAAAGAGAAACAAAAGGGAGAATAGATGGATACATAAAGAAAGAAAGAAAGAAAGAAAGAAAGAAAGGTACAGTGTTCGGAGACATTGAGAAAGAAAGACACATGCAAACAAAAAGTCAAACATACTTTATCTTGAACAACAAAGTTGGCAAAAAACATGAAAGCCTGTCATTTTTCACACCAGTATTTAAAGCCCCCAGGCTCCCAAGGTGAAAATCTAGCGAACTACTGTGTCAGTTGGACAAGCGGAGTGGCAAGCCTTGAACTGAAACTGGTATCTATGGTTACTGAATAACTCCTTGCTTATTTGTTTTCATGCATCTTATCGCTACAGCCATAATCAATTAAACAGCTTGTTCACTCTAATCTACAGACTATAGTGATCAAACTCTTCCACAGTCTGTTAAAATAAGTTAACTCTGTGATTGTTGTGAGAAAACGTACGATTATCAATCGTAAAGCTAATTACAGTTAGCTTCTGCTGCTTTGGTGACGCACTAGCAAAGCGACCTGGGACAAGGGATTACTGTAGCTCAGTCGAGCTTCAAGGATAGTAAAGGTGTAGCAACAGTCAACTATCTAAGATATAATGGGCCTGAAGACTATAGACAGAAACTTGCTTTCACAAACAACACCTATTGTTTCTCAATAGGTGGCGCTACATTGTATGAAGCAACACATGGCTGAAGGTAAAAAGAAAATCTAGAAAACGAGTGAATTCCACTGCTAGCTTCCATAGACTTGCATGCAATCGCTACATTAAAAGTTACAAGAGTGGCTTGCCAACTCTGTATGTAGTCCAATGTGATGTGACATCCGATGCACCATACCTTAGCCTCAGAGTCTGTTGTATAGCCATCAAGCTTCTGATCAGACTCAGCTGATGTGCAGCTGAAAGCAAAACATGCAGTGTATCAGGGACAAAGTAGCAAAAAGAGACTGAAAACACAACTTCTCACACACACACTTCAACAAAACCACTGCTTACAGAAAACCTCAATTAATGTCACAACCATCTGATGCCTGCCTACAGTCATATGCACAGTTACATCGCCCTCCCATTGCCCCTTCCATGTATTTTTAGACATCAAAAAAAAAAAAACTTACCTCAGGTTGATGGAGGCATAGCGAAGAGTTGCCCCCTCAAACTCCTTCAGACTTTGATCAGATGTCACATCATCCTGTGGAAGACATCATTACAACAGAGTGAGTGAGTGAGTGAGTGAGTGAGTGTGGAGAGAGTGAGTGTGGAGAGAGTGAGTGAGTGTGGAGAGAGTGAGTGTGGAGAGAGTGAGTGTGGAGAGAGTGAGTGAGTGTGGAGAGAGTAGAGAGTGAGTGAGTGAGGAGAGAGTGAGTGTGGAGAGAGTGAGTGAGTGTGGAGAGAGTGAGTGAGTGTGGAGAGAGTGAGTGAGTGAGTGAGTGTGGAGAGAGTGAGAGAGAGAGTGAGTGAGTGAGTGTGGAGAGAGTGAGAGAGAGAGTGAGTGAGTGAGTGTGGAGAGAGTGAGAGAGTGAGTGAGTGAGTGTGGAGAGAGTGAGTGAGTGTGGAGAGAGTGAGTGAGTGTGGAGAGAGTGAGTGAGTGCGGAGAGAGTGAGTGCGGAGAGAGTGAGTGCGGAGAGAGTGACTGAGTGAGTGTGGAGAGAGTGAGTGAGTGTGGAGAGAGAGAGTGAGTGTGGAGAGAGAGAGTGAGTGAGTGAGTGAGTGAGTGAGTGAGTGTTCTATTCCCCTTAGGAAGCAAATCAGACAGCCTTTTTTTCAGACACACAAAACTTACTACTGTAGGTCCACTGTGTGTGTGTGTGTGTGTGTGTGTGTGTGTGTGAATGGTCTCAGCATGCAACGCACTATACTGCAATGGCAATGGTCACCTACCTTCCACAGGTCCTCGTCGTTGAACCTGTTGTGGCGCGAGGGGCCTCTCCATGTGACCTAGAGGAACAAACAGCCAACCCACACACATCCCATCCATCAGTGAAGGACTTGATGCCAGCCAAACAGCCATGGCTGACTAGAGAAACAGAAAGCAGAGAGCATTCCTACAAGACAGCCCAGGCTACACCAACACTCCTACTCCTTTCTACCCATCCTGTCAATAACAAGGGCATGCCATTGTATCTATGAGAGGTACTTTGGAGCTGAGTAAAAACATAAATCGAGTGTCAAGGAAGTTTACTGCAGTGCAGGATTCCGTCCAAGTCTTTCCATGAGGAGAGGATGTCTCTTGTCACTTCACAAGACACCAACAATCTCATGGTGAAGAGCTGAGATCAAAAAAGAGCCACCACTTGCCTTAGAGCTACAGATCCAGTCCACTAGCAGCAGCAGTAGCAATGACTCATTTATAGCAGCATTTTTTTGAAAGAAAGTGAGCTCAACTTCAAAAATGTTAATGCAGGCTTTGGGTGTGTGAAAACAGGTTATTGCAAAGCATTTATCATTTACAGCAGCACACAGAGTGCCTGTGGTCCAGGACAAGATTTCCTCCAGTGCAGTACAGATATAAATTTCATTTTTTGCACTAGTCTTTTAATATCTGATCTGACAATTGGTTGCATGCTATTCTGTCTTCCTCAGACTGTCATGGCACATATCCAATTTGTACAGCCAGAGAATTGGGTCATATTTACCACGCTGTGACAACACAGTCTGTCAAGGGCTCTCTCTCTCTAGGGAGACTCAAAAAGCATTTAGCTGGCAGCTAGCTCCATCAGCTAATGCTCATGAGTATAGCATTTTAGACTGCCATGAGGTTTGTAGTCCCCCTAAGGGTAGCGTGTTGTTGCCCTACCTGGGGCTCCTCGCTGGGTGTGATGGCGGGGGAGGTGCTGGAGGGCCTGTCCGGGGCGGCGCCTTCCTCTTGGGGCGAGGGTGGCTCCCACTGGGTGGTGCCCGTGGGGATGTGCCAGTAGTAGGTGCCCGAGGTGTCCCGCACCCGCATCCAACCGGTCGGCAGGTCTGCGTCCGTCTCAAACTCACTGCGGTCCCAGTACGATTCTGAGCGCACAGCCACACCAACGCAGAGGTGAGAAAGAGTGTGTGGTCAGGGGAGGGCAGAGCATGGAAGAGAGAGAGAGAGAGAGAGAGAGCAAGAGACAGAGGGAGGGTAAAAAGAGAGAGAGAGAGAGAGAGAGGAGATAGAGATGGAGTCACTACTAATCAGATGCTGTGGGTTTCTTATAGAATTACAGCTTCGGCATCTAAAGAACCCTGCAAGCCACTATATGGACCTTTAAATATCCCCTCAGTGGTGAGTGTGGGCATGCCCAGTGGTAATTTAAGAAACCCTGGGGTTTTCTGCCACCACATTGGATGACAGATTAGTGAGAAACACAGTAGATGACCTGGTTCCATCAGTAGGTTACATGTGTCAGAAACAAGGAACAACATTACCCATAGTGCTACGGTATCAAAGCATGTTTCTTTAATCTCGCTGTGATAATTGTCCACATGTAATGATAAATGAAACAGTAAGCTAAAGCCATAGTATATAGATAAGTATAAGACCACACCTACTCTATCTGACCTGTATAGCATCCCATTGGATGCAAAACACTAGTGTGGGGGCAGCAAAGCCAAAAATGGCACCACAAGGCTGCATTCCCTAGTAATTTAGCTACACAACCAAACATCCAATTCTGGCTGCCAGCTGCAGTGTTTGGTCTGAGAGTGTAGCTGTCTAAATACAGATCCTAAAAAGCTACGTGTCTACTACAAAACCCAGTCTCTACCTTTTTGAGAATGCTCTACTTGACCCATTTTGTTTACAGTAGCAGAAATGATCCCTATCCCATGTAAAATCCACTTGACCTAAAAGAACAACCCACAGCCCTACAGCCTTAGTAGACCAGGTAAGACTCTAATCTAGTGTCACAGGCATTCCATGGCTTTATGCAAAGAGACTAGATTGCCTCCAAATGTACATCAAATATCCTCTAAGGATACGCTACAGGTAAAGAGTCCATCATGTCTTACCCGTCTCCCCATCTGGGGTGCTGTTAGCAGTGCTTCCCTGTGACAGTGACATGCAGCTTGAGTCTTCGTCGCTGGGTGCTCCGCTCTTCCCTGGCATCAGAAGCCCTGAGCTTTTCTCACTCTCTCCCTCCGCAGTCCTCTCCTCACTGTGACTCTGCGCTTCCGAGGAGTCTGTGTCCTTCTCGGCACCACTAGACACCATAGGCTCCTCATCTTCGTCCTCTTCTTCCTCATCCTCCTCCACCAACTCCTTCTCTTCCTCCTGGTTCTCCTGCTCCTTCCCCAAAGCAGGGCGGTGATTGGCAGGCTCAATGAGGAGCAGTCCATTATCCGTCTCCTTGCCGTCCAGCTCCAGACACAGGGCCCTGAGGGTCTTATTGGAGGTGTTCTTCGTCTCATGGAGGACCACAGAGTTGTGGTTAGGGTTGGCGTTTGGGCTCCCGCTCCCACTGTCATTCAGGCTGCTGACATTGAGGTTCTGATCTGGACTATGGTTAAGGTTGAGGTCAAGATCCTGATGCTGTTGCTGCTTCTCAGCCACCTTGCGGAGCTGATTCTGACCCTCCTTCACCCACTTGGCATTGCTGCCCTGACCACCGTGCTGCTGGCAATGCTCATTGTCACGGTTGTTGGCCAGCTCCCCTGTCCACTGTTGCTGGCTAGAATCGGCATTGGCGGCGTCCTGTGGCTCCCCACTACCCATCATGCCATTGAGGAGGTCAGCTGGAGTGGTGGTGGCATATTTCCGACGGCACTTGGGGGACGAGGAGGAAGATGAAGACGAGCCCTTGATGTTTTTTTGGCTGAGTTCGGCATCGAGAAACAGGGCACTGTGTGGTGACAGGAGGTCAAGGGTTAAGGAAGGGGTCACAACAGGGCAGGTGTTCTCATTGGCCAGGTCTGAGAGGCTCTCTTGAGACATGGCTGAGAGCTGGAAGCCTCTGGAAGGTTGTATAGGATAGAAGGAAGGAGGGAGAGAGAGAGAGAGGAAAAAGAAGGAAAAAAAGAGGCATCGTAAGATTTTAAGCTTTTAATCCATACTCTAACCTAATGTTCCTTTGGTTTTAAAATATTTAAACATACTGTCTGAGCCTACTTTTCCGAGTATTTCATGAATCGAAAAAGGCGTTGTAAGCTTCACGTTGTAACCACAGAACCAATACTACTTATACATCCAACACTACAATACATCCCAAAGTATTAACAAATATAGCGCTGCATCCTTATAATATGTTCAAATATGGTATGACTTTTAACCATCGAACCAGGAGAAAAGAATGAAAATATCACCGTCACGATCGGTGCATGGCACCCACCAACGTTACCTCTAGTCTACGTCGTCACATGTCGATAATGCGAATATGCAGGAATGCTATTCTGACAAATACTAGTGGGTGGATCCCTCTGTTTCTGGTATACCTTAGCTGTTTAATAAACGGTTTAATACACGGATTTTTTAAAGGCAACGCACAGCAAGCAAGCAAACAAAAAAGGACAGCGCTAGGGGTAAACCCGATCACTTGCTCACGGTTACCCACTTCACAGCACTGCGGACAAGCTCTTTTAAGACTTGATACCGCAGCTGGCTAGCAAACTAGCGTTAACTTTCCCTCAGATGTAAGAACAGCCTGCAGTTGAAATTCAAAATTTCAAAAGTGACGTTTCACATTACATCGTTATATTAAGAGACTATGACGGCCAAGTAAAATCTTGATTCTCTATATTTGTAATGTTAACGATATAAATGTTATCCCCCAACTCCAATCACAAACACACCCCAGCCACTGGCTAATCACCAATGATAGACGGCTAAAATAGCGATTGCTAACGTTAGCCATGGTGTTGACCATTTAGGGATGAAGCAGGACATTTATTTTTAACAGCATGTTTCAGATAAAGTGGTTACTTACACTTTATGTGCACCTCTTCATTTATCACATAGAGCTCATTTGACAAAGTAATCCTGTGGGTATCGGATAACGCTAGTTTTCAGAGAAGCCCAGCTCGGCACGGTACCATCCTCCTCGCTGGAGGCCAGCAAGTGATCTAGGTTGACGCCACGATGTTCGTCATCACGCACAGACGTAAACCCACTGAAGTTGGAATGGAAGACCATGGCGTGTATTCAATTCTGAAAGTAGGAGTCGGAGCAAAGACTTGGAAATTGTTATATGCTCTCTTTTGTTGTTGTTGTTGTTGTTGTTGTTGTTGTTGTTAAAGGTCCTGCTGCAGCCTTTTAATTATTTGTAGCTTTCTAATTTCTAATTGAGGCCAGTAAGGAGAGCATTGCAATAATCACCCCTAAATGGAAAAAGCAGGCAGCAAAGCAAAGCAGGTTACACTGAATATTGATTATGGTCACTATGTTTACGAGTCTGGATACAAAATGGAATAGGCTACTAAAACAGATGTAAGGCGATTTCTAAAGCAGCACAGCAACCCATCACATTAACCATGCATCTGCACTGGTGCCCCCCAAGGTTGCGTTTTGAGCCCACTGCTGTACAACATCTACACACATAACTGCAAAGCCAACTGTACTCACACCTACATCATCAAATTTGCAGATGACACAGTGGTCATGGGCCTGATTAGCAACAACAACAACAAACAGGCCTACTTGGATCAGGTTGAAGAGGTGGCAGAAATGTTAGTTAACCAGCTTGACACTAAATGTCAGTAAAACCAAGGAAGTAGAGTTGCAGTTACACCCTACTAAAGATCAGTGGGAACCTGTAGAAAGACTAACAAGTTTTAAATACATTGCTGATCACATTATTGAAGACCTGACATAACATGTTCTGAAGAACTTCGGACAACTCTTCTTCTTTTGCCCAACTGAAACCTGAAGAGAATGATGGCTAACACTTTAGTGCCTCTTTTGCCACTGTGGGCCATCGACTCCCAACAGAACAATCTTCTCATCTTCCTCGCTGTTGTCTGGTATGGGTTGCCCCGGACATGCTGGGGGCAGTCGGGGTCCTCGGACACTTTCTGCTGACAACTTGACGGGGTTGGCACACCAGTGTACCGAAAGTGTACTGAAAGGCAGAAACAGAGAGAGAACTAAATTTCTCTGTGTTAGCATGCTAAAGCAAACTACTAGAGGTGGTGAGAAACTCAAGCATAACAAAGATGTCAGAATGTAAGCACAGCAAAATAAAATGGGATAATCCAGAACAGTTCAGAGGAGTATGAATATGCATGACAGTATAGATTTTTTATACACTAAACTTGACTGTATTTATTTATAGGAAATATTTGAAGGTAGGATCCTCCAGGAGACCTGAAGAGGGAGGGATTCATGTTTTGTACCTTACCTGTTGCTGTGGCCAAGTTTAAAATGTCATCAGAGCCTATTGATGAGCTTCAGATCTTGGATTTGGGACTAGGGAGGGGAAACATTGCTGCTGTTAAAAGGATCAGACCTGTAAGGTCATGCTGGAATGACCCTGACCAATATCTTGTCAGGCCCCAGCCACCACCATCCAGCGTATCAGAGTTCTTATCCTCTGCAGCTAGGTCAGCTGTCGTGATGGGCCGCGCTAGAGGGACAGCCCTGGTCCGCCCTGTCACACGCAGGCCCAATTCATTTGGCATGTTTGAACCTCCGGCAAAGTCAACCAAAGCCTCCAGCACCAACGTCAAGCGGAGGAGGCTGAAAAAGGCCCCCCCGCTTCTCCGAAACCACACCAAGAGGAGCTCAGCCGTGGGAACCTGAGGCACACAGTGTGCCCACAGCGACCCCTGCTGGAGTACTGGGCTCAGATGAATTGCTGTGCCACCTCAGAGATGCTCTTTGCGCCTGTTCCTCCTGCTCAGTGCCCCCCAGCTGCCCAGAGGCACAGGTGCCATAGTGCCAGGCTGGTGGGCACTGATGGTCTCCAAAGCCCGGGGCACTTTCCCCTCATGGGACCTCCACCCCTACCCCACTTTTCCCTCTGTCTATTTTCAATTAACTAATCAGCAAAGCATTTCATCAAGCATATTCAACATTTCCAAATTATTTATTGATGTGTTTTCACTGTGTGAAAAAATGAAAACTTGCACAGAACAGTTGTAAATATGGTTCTTAGACTGCCATCATTTAAAAGAAAAAAGGGGAGACATGGGAACAGTTTAAACTTAGGCAATGGCCCTGACGTCTGATCAGGTACTTAAAAATGGCTCAAATGTTGAATGTTGAAGGATTTGGCTTAAAAGACTTGTATAACTGTATTCATTAAAATGTTACAGGACTGCTGTGATAGTCAAATAATAAATGGAGTCTGTTAATCCTTTGAAGCCAAGCAGAATTGAAAAGACAATTTAAGGTCAGATTAATCCACAGTTATCAAGCCCAATAAGGTACTTCAGTTCAGCTTTCAGAGAAATTAGATTTTTTTTAAAAAAAAGGAAAAGCTTTTCAGAAGTTATATCGATCTCCACTGTAACTTAGCTGTACCCTGCTGCTGCACACATGCATATGGTTTATTACCTTTTGCAAATCCATAATTCTGTTTAAAAACAACACCTAACCCACAGCTATACACAGATGATATTAAGAGAAGGCCCATATAGGAGTATAGGTCAGTAAGGTCTTAAGCAGAACAGATATCCATATAATAGGCTGTAAGATTCCAAGATGTTGCATCTTTGAATAAGGGTTGTCATGCTAAGTAACTTATAAAGTTTTGAGCCCCTGTGCTTCCAATGGTCTCTGACTGCATGGCGTTTACGTGCGTTTATAGACACCACTACAGCAGACACCCCAACCTGCAGAAACCCATTTCAGGGAGAGAAAAAATATTATACAATACTTTATTCTACTCCATTACATTGTTTAATACTTTACAGGCTCTTATTATACTCTGTAGGCTTTTCCAGTCCATAACCTCTGACGGGACTGATGCTCACACAGCCCCTCTCACAGCCTCTCTCTCTCTCTCTCTCTCTCTCTCTCTCTCTCACTCACTCCACCCTCACAACGCCACTCAATCGCGCTGCCTCTGCCACTTCTGACTGCAACTTACGGAAGATTTGATATTACTCACGGCGTCCGGGAGCTACTATCTAAATACGACATCAGAAGCCTCTGGTTGACAGACGTTTCACAAAAAGTTTGTTTGGTTGCAGTGTAAGCTGCCCAGATGGCCTAAAATGTAGGCACATCATTATATAATTCAGTGGATAACAGCTCATCTATGTGTATGTACAAAGCATTTTAGAAAACCTGCAATACGACAAAAGGTCTTAAGGTACTTTTTTAGAGAAGGGAACTTTTGAGGGGATGTCCATTAGTTTTTACCCTATTCACCCATAATGTGTCCCTCCATAGGCTTACAATGGGTGTAGCAGGTGGTAATACAAAAATTTTACCACAAATAATGATAATAATGATATCATTTTTTTAATATGTGCCTTAAAGCCTCATATGGTATCGACCAACCCTCTGACTCAAATTCTCAGTTTCTCAGATATTAACTGTAGCTAATAGCATAAGTCATACTAACCCTGCTGACTCTGCCTGATGGATATAAATGTGTGTGTGTGTGTGTGTGTGTGTGTGTGTGTGTGTGTGTGTGTGTGTGTGTGTGTGTGTGCGCGCGCATGTGTATGTGTGTGTGTCTCGTTGTACACTGACCATTCTGATGTATACAAGACCTTTCTGCAGAGACTAATAAACTACTAAGGAGAGAGACAAGTCTTGTGTCAGATTCTGGGTATTCAAGTGTAAGATAGAGTTTTACCACAAAGGCTGCACTTACAAACACATGATTGAAATCTGAAGATTACACACAGACACATTCTCCAGGACACTACAAAACACGGATGGTATAACATATGCCTGGTTCACCAAGTTTTGTAGTGCTTACGATATGAGCGGGCCACTAACAACATGTAGGCTCAGATGTGCTGGAGCTTCTCTTTAAGGCATGCAAGTGGGTTTATTGGGGGCAGCCATAGTCTATGGGTTAGGGCTTTGAGCTTGAAACCGAACGGTTGCCATGTGATCCACAACCAGTAAGAAATATGTGAGCAGGGGAAGTGGTTGAGCAGGGTAGCTCCTAAAATATAGAGCATCTAAATATGCCCTTCTGTCTGAATTGTACATGAATAGCAGTACGTGAGTTAAGAAAGTACACTTTGTAGATCCGTACTGTGAGAAAAAAATGAGGAGCATGAAAAAAAATCCCTTAAAATGAAAGATTATGCTTTGGGCCTGCTTAGTAAGATGTAGCAGGTCTACAGGGTAGACAACTATTTTTAAGAAGATTAGTATTTAGTATTTAGAAGTATTAAGAAACTACTGCTTTCACTGAAACACAGTGTTTTGAGCCAACTAGTGACAACTAAAGACAATAGTAGGTGCAATACACTTTGAATTACTTCCCTGATTCTAGATCACATACCACCACCCACCAGGTAGAGATGCTACAGGTGTAGTAGTGGAACATGGGCAACAGCTGCTAACTGGAATACAAATGAGAGAAAAACTGCTCTGAAAGGGACTGAACCGAGTAGAGAGGTAGGTGAGAAGGCCTAATCTGAAAAGTATTTTCAGAGTACTGCTCCAGACATGTTTTGTGGAGCCTATATAAGGTTAACATACCTAAATTCAGGGTGTTGCCCCACTTCTTGAAACATATAATGTATAAGCCACTATAAGCATTCATTTATAACATTAACTAAAAGAATCTCCACAACACGTCTGCTTAAAAAGTAGAATAGCCTATGCAACACCAGTTTATCAAACTGATCAAGCCTGATGATCTGGTCGAAATCAGATAAACCATCAAAACAGTTAAAAAAAATGCTGGTCAAACTAGTAGTTTATCCAGCAGAGATGATGAGTTGGAGCCAGCTTTTTTAAAGCAGTTTTTTTTTCAGCAGGGGTGTTGCACAACAAATATGCCACGCCCACGCCATTCAACGCACCGCTTGAGTTGAAGACATAACGTGACATAAAAAATGCACCAAAAACCTTATCAAAAAACTATTTTCATCTTAAGAGGTTTACCTGGATCAGGGAGAACAATCGAAGCAAGGTAAATAAAATGCCTTTTAAGCTGAGTTTATTTGTTTTGTTTTTTTTTTATCTTTAAGTTCACCTTGTAACCAAATGCAAAAAAAATCTTAATCCGTCAACTCTCACATTTCATTCGCGATATGATATTGGGAAAATTCGTACCGGTAAATTCGTTGATTACTGATCTTGTTAAAGAACTTGAAAGGCAACAAAAGGTTGATGCAGAAACGAAACGGAAACTTGCACAAAAATGTGAGCCTGCAGATTCGACTTCCTCCGTCTCTTTTTTCTCCAACTTGTCAATTGTAGGGCCAGGTGGGAGGACAGCCGCGGTAATGGAGTAATAATTTCTGCTGCTGATTATTTTCGCAAAAGATCTTGCAGTGGTTACAAATATGACTTCAATCCTCGGGAATTCCACTTTGCACATATGTTGGCTCGGAAAAGAGGCAAGTCCACTCTCAAAACTGATGCATATTTAAGCTATGGTCTGTGGGTAATTACAGTTATGCCCTCTGTGTGTCTAGTTGGTTGCCATTATTTTAGGGTAAAGACACATTATATGTAATGTGGAGGAATATGTAAAGTTGACATTATTTTATGACAGCTCTGCAAGCAATAGAAAATGGGGTCGAAACAGTCATCATCAACAACCCAAACATGTGTCTCTGGCACATGTATCCATATGTTCTAATGGTATGTTCTGCTTTTGTTTATTGCATTTATTGCAACAGATATTTTAACATTCATTTGTACGATGAAAAGATAGGACAGTAATGTCCCACTAGATTTGATTCCAATTTGAATCAGTTGTTGTATCATGTTCATATCAGTTCTGTTTATGTATGGTGTGTCTGGTAGGCTTTTAATCGAGGATACTGGGTTATAATTGTGGAAATGGTCAACACTTGGGAACTTCCTCTTGAGGAGTTGCACAGGTAAGCCCCAGTCTGTTGAGATCATCTTGCATGTTTTCTATGTACTGAACAAAGATATCACTCCAACACTGGGAGTTATTGCTTCCATTTGCTCCCTTTTTCTGTATTGGAGAAATATAGGCATAGTAAAAACAAGTGTTGCATTGAAGTTTCTGTTCAATTTTTTTTTTATTGTCCTAATAACATTTTTTACATTATTTAGGAGATCTAGACGTAGTGTTCCACTTCACGTGATGGCAAGAATGAAGGGGTCATACCAGGAAGTAAAACACATCTATGGCATCTTGTATGATGATGAATGTATACGTAGGTGGAATAAAACCACTGAAATGACTGAGAATTCCTGGTGACTGAGTGCCATGTAAAATCCAGTGTCTGGATAATGCATCATCATTTACACCAATACATTTTAAAACCCATGTGCACTGCAATCCATATTCTTTCTTTGCATATATCTCATAAATGCACTGTGATTAAAAATAATTGTTTTGGGATTCAAGTTGTTACACAGTCAAACTAGGCTATATCTGTCCTAGTCAAGGTTGTTAGGATCAGCAATTGGCCAGTGTCGTGGAAATTACCGCGACATTCACAAATTCCCCAAACGATGTCCTAACCCACCAGCTACTCTTGGTTGAAACCCAAGAACTCAATATCCACCAGTTGGAGCGAAGCTGTTGACAAAGACTTTTATTCATGATACCAGCAAAGTACACGAGAGGCAATTGCCCCACCGTATAAGTGCATAGTATAGTGAAGAAAGCCCACTGCAGAAAGGCTACCGTTTACCCTGAGAGTTGATCAAGTCCGACTGGTCCTTCTAAGCATCTGCCTTTTATATTATTCGAACCACCCAGAGACCTCCCATCTTGCCTGTGTCACAGGGTTTCTGTTAGCCAATCAGGAGGCTCCGATCTGATTCATATTGGTGGATTTTCCCACTTATTTTATTATTAAAAAAATAACTGTATTCTTACTCATTCTGGGGTTTTGTGTACTTTCCAGCATTGCCTATCCATGTACCTTCCCATATTTACTTTTCCTCTGTTTATAATGGTTTCTTGTCAACGGTGCTGTTTTCCACAGTGGACATTCCCCATACATTAAGTTCCCATTACCTGGCAACCTGCCAGGACATCTGGTCTGTAACACGCTCCCTCTATTTGGACTGCCCCCTCCCTTCTCTGCTTCCCTGTTGTTGTCTGCCTAGGCCTCCTAGGTCACCACTGAAATAGTCTTTCAACAATCTTCTTTCATATTTTAGTATATGTGGAAATTAATAACACCAGAGAGTTGCTAGAGTTCGTTCAGTATATACATATGGTAGTACAACTTTAGGGTGTTATACTAACATTTGAAAGGAGGGTGGTTTGTAACATGTCAGTGGTAACCCAGAAGACCGAGGCAGTTCAGGCAGAGGGAGTAGAGACTTGGGTAGTTCAAGCAGAGGACATGGGCCCTAGACAGTTCAAGAGCCGAGATTTAATGCCGGGAGATGCTTCGGAGCCTGGGACACCTCAATCTGGAAGGAGTGTTGTTTGAAGAATGTTATGCATTGGGTGGATACCATGATATGTGGGGAAGGTCCAGTGAATGGGGTCCGCTGTACGAATGGGTACTGTTTACAAATATAATAGCCCAGCATAAGAAGTATACATCAAAATAATAGCCCAGCATAAGGAGTACAAGTCAGACTAAAAAGTCCAGCAAGGAAGAATAATAGTTTTTTTAATAACAGGATGGGTGGGGAAATCCACCAATATAAACACTCCTGATTAATTAATCTGACGCAGGTAAATCAGGGGGGTCTCTGGGTGATTCGAATAGTATAAAAGTAGATGCTTAGATAAGGGCAGTCAGAGCTTGATCAACTCTCAGGTAAACGGTATCCTATCTGCAGTGGATCTCCTTCACTCTATTACGCACTTATACTGTGAGGCAATTACCTCTTGTATACTTTGCTGGTATTGTAAATAAAGTCTTTGTCAACAACTCTACTCCAACTTGTGGACAGCAAGTTCTTGGTTTTTGACCAAGTGTGCCGGGTGGGGTAGGACATCAATTCTGGGGTTTTGCTACGTCAAGGTGATTTTCCACGACATATAGGTATTACACTCTTAAGTTTTAATACGGTTTGTAATGAAACAAACTCCATCTTTCTTACGATAATAATCTCCACACCAGGCAAGTAAATCTGTGTTATAAATTTAGTTTTATACCGGAGTACCGGACAAGCTGAAGTGCTAACTCACTTGAAAGTTGAAGAATGCATGTTTATTTTTATTATTCTCAAAGGTGTGGAAATTATTATCATAAAGAATATGGTATTCTGGTATATACAATATTAACTTGAGAGTGCAATGCTCATACTAAGATATGAAAGAAGGGTGTTTTATAACATGTTAATGGTAACCCAGGAGGCCAAAGCATTTCAGGCAGAGAAAGAGAGTAGAGACTTGGGTAGTTCAAGCAGAGGACATAAGGCCCTGAACAGCTCAACAGACATGATTTAATGCAGGAAGATGCTTCGGAGCCTGGGATACCTCAGTCTGGGTGGATTCCATGACATGTATTGTGCATGAGATACCTCAGTTTGGGTGGATACCATGAGATGTTTGAAGAATGTTATGCATTGGGTGGACACCATGATATGTGGCAGTGAGGGGGATCCGCTGTTCAATGGGTGTTGTTCACATGAGAACCGTGATACGAATAGATGCTGTACACATGAGAACCATGGTGTAGATGGGTCCTGATTACATGAGGAGAATATGAATCATAGAAATAATAGCCAACATAAGAAGTATACATCAAAATGAGAGCCTAGTGTGAGGAAGAACACGTCAGACTAAAACGCCCAGCAAGGAAGAATAATAGTTTTTTTAATAACCGGATGGGCGAGGAATTCCACCAAAATGAACAGGACCGAGGCCTCTTGCATTAATTAATATGACGCAGGTGGTCCAGGGGAGGCCTCTGGGTGATTCTAGTAACATAAAAGGTAGATGTTTGGAAGGGACAGTCAGAGCCTGATCAACTCTCAAGGTAAACAGTATCCTCTGCAGCGGATCTCCTTCACACTGCTCAGCACTTATACTTTGGGGCAATTGTCTCTTGTATACTTTGCTGGTATTGTGAATAAAGTACTACTTTATTCCAACAGTGAGTTCTTGGTTTGGACCAAGTGTGTTGGGTGGGTTAGGATATTGATTTGTGTTTTTTTTTCAAGCATCAAAGTGGTTTTTCCACGACAAAGGATATACAATACATTAATCTAGTGCATATAGAAACCCAAGGCCTGTTGGTGAACAATCTTTACTAATCAAAGCAAGAATACCCATTAGCTATGACTAGCTAGCCGTAGAGTGAAGGGTTCCTGGTTGCCTCCAGTGCATGAGTTGTGGGTTTGCAACCTTGAGTTTATCTGACCACACTGTATCAAGCATAAAAATGTGTCCTTTGTATTAGTAACACAAGGCGGCAGTTGGGGATAAATAAAAGGGTGATCATTCTATTACAGATGCAAGACCTTCCATACCTTACCCCCAGCAGAACTTTTCAGTGTTAATTGATTTTCAAGTCTACAATTCTATCGACAAAAAACGAACTGTAGTTTTGAACATGCCCGGGTATATAATAAGCACTTTCTGAGGGACTTTCCACACTTCACCCATGAGCGCGATGTGACAGTAGACTCAACCATAGCACTGCAACGGTCACGGCTGTACATCATTCCGAAGAGCAATCAAAACCTGCCTCCACAGACACATTTGTTACGAAAGGAAACGAAAACTGCGAGGTAAGATTCATTATTGTTAGATGACAATATTATATTTGGACAGTTTGGTTTGGTTCTGGGACCCTAATCGCAGATGCTTTTGAACTCTTTTTCTAAAATCATATTTTGCTAATACCACAACAGTTTTAAATAGGCTTGTTATTGCATTTGGCAAAACTTGACAGTACAGGAGCAGTTTTAAAAGGATAAATATTTTTTATCAAATCTAGGCCTACTATGTTAAAATGCTTTACATAACTAATAATAACTAATGTTAATTTTCCAAGCACTTAAAATTACTGCTTAAGGAAAGTGTTTTGACGTGTTGATGTAAAGTACTATAATGATCTCTAGTATTTTTCTCCCCATAAGACAAGTTTATACTTTAAATGTATATTTATACTATAGCAACATTTTTCATAGTCCCACTGGCAAATTGCTGTGGACCCCTGGGGGAGAACCAATTTGAGAACCAATGACCTAGGATTAGCCTACATTAAATATGTTCTCTCTGTAGCTGAATAATAGAGCATATAGGTAAAAGCCAAACAAGTGAGACAAGTGCTTAAGTAGCCTAACTGAACTTGTTTTGTAGGTTAAACATTATCTACGGATTGCAAGAGGTCACACTGACAACACTTAAACCAGGTAAGCTGACAGCAGAATGAGGAAAAGGCGTTGGAGGAAACTTATCATTCTCAGAGGTCTTCCTGGATCAGGAAAGACAAACAAAGCAAAGTAAGTCAAAAAAGCTTGAAAACTAAACCACAATGAACTTTTGTTATAATGGGCACATTCTATGTTTAAGATTTACGAAGAGCGTGTGGAATAAAACTCAACTTCTTATACACCTGTAGAGCTCTCCTACACAAGTATGGAAGTGGAGTGATAGTAAGCGCTGATGATTACTTTAGAAATTGACCAAATGGCGAGATAATCAACTTTGACCCCAGGAAACTCTGGATAGCTCATAAAAAGGCACAGGAAAAGGGTAGGCTTAACAACTTTCTGTTATGTTTAGCCTATATATAACTGTGTAATGTAAACATATTGTATTGTACATAAATGGAGACCATTTTGTATTCATAACACTACATTCTTTATGCATTTTTGCCTCAGCTTTGGCAGCAATGTCAAGAAAAATCCAGTCATTATTGACAACATCAATATACGCTTTTGGGAAATGTATCCTTATGTTTAAATGGTATGTGATTCTCCTTATGTATTGTCATTCTTTGGGGTATTTTTGGCATTGCTAGAAATTCTACGAACAGTTGCTCAAAAGCCTCGAGTCACCTCTCCTTTGTTTTTCATTAAAACACCACAGGCCTGTGTAAGCCTAGACTACATGGTGTTGCCACTCACCAAATTGGACAAAAATACACAGTTTGCCATATGTTAAAAACAAAGATGCAAATATGAGACAACCCCTGACAAAAATATGGCAGTGGTGGGAAAAACAGTAACGTGAAAATAACGTGTGGGGTGGTGCCCACTGCACAGACTGAACAGTTTTTGCTGATTAACTGTTTGAGCTCCGAGTTCTAGCCGTTGGCTGAACTCTCAGGTCAGGGTGTGCTAACAAACTTGGTTGCCTTTAGGGTTATGCTGTACTGCCACAGTTCATTACATTTATAGTGTGTGTGTGTGTGTGGTGTGATGTATTAGTTTATAGTGTTAAGGTGTGAATGTGTGGAAAGTCAGTAAAGTGTGTGTTTAACCATTTTTGTTGCCATAAGCCTTGAATGTTAAGAGTGTAGAAAGACCCACATGTTTATCCAAATGTTAAATGTTAAAAGATCATGGAACAGACTAAATCTTAGGACCTAAAATAATAATTATGAAGAATTATGACAAATTATGAAAAATTAAGACTAAGGCCTTTAAAATTTTAGGCACCAATAAAAGGAATTTGATTAAAAGGAGGAAGGAAGGTCAAGTTGATCAAATTCAGATTCCAATTTAGTATCCTTTTACAAGTATTTTTGAAAACCCACAAAATGTTTTTTGAGCCATGTAAGTGAACCGCCCAAATGGATGGATTCACAAAATCAATAACAAATTTCTTATCTCTTTTGACATTTTATTTCAGGGTTTTCATCGTGGATATTTCATTGAGTTTGTTAATTTGATGGATTATTACATTGATGAATTATATAGGTAACTATTTTTACTTCCCTCACATGCACATAATGAAACAGACATCATGAATTAAGATTATGGCATAAACTAAATTAGGCTCCATGATTTGCCTGAATAATCTCAGATGTATCACAGTATTTCCTTTATCACATTATGCCTTATAGGATCAATAGGGAAAGGATCCCCTATGAGAAGCTGGAGGAGTGGCAGTCTTCTTATAGGCCGGTCAGACACATCTTGTTAGATTCGGTGAGACTAAAACAGGAACCCAAATGCAGATCAACACGATTTAATATACGAAGAGCAGGGAACTATACCTTAAGCAGTACGCGGGGGGAAGAAACTTAGGAGATCTTGGTAATTTCACAATGGGTAAAAAACAATACAAAAACAGTACGCAGTGGGAGAAAGCTCAGGAGATATCGGTAAAGCAAAAACACACAAGTAATACAACAAAAGGTTTCCAGAAACCGGTATCAAAAAGCAGGGGTTCGGGAAAAAACAGAGAAAACTCAAAAAATCCAAGTTACCAAGATGGTTATCCAGACTTCCAAAAGGTTCAGGGAAAGAAAAACCAAAATTTCACGAGAAACGAGAGCAGGGGGGGCAGGAATCAGGAAGCAGGACCATGACACATCTATGAAATTCTGTTTAATTATGAAGCAAGGAATAGGTGGGCCAAGGAGAGATGGAAAAAACGCTGGTAACATGGAAAATGACAAAGCATCATTGGCTGTAATTTTGTGCCAAACATACCTTAAGAAGTCCTCACAATTTTGCATGTGCATCCAGCAGTTATATGTCTAATGTGTCTAATGACTGATGCTTTTACTTCTTAAATCATTGGTTCTCAAACAGTAGCATCTAACTGAACAAATAGATACAAGCCTGTATAGTTAAATTTGTGTTGCGAATATGAGGGGGTCCTTGGAATTTCTTCTGCTCCACGAGGAGTTTGAGAAATCCTGCCTTATATTGCTTTTCCGTTTAAAGCTATACCATTTTCTTCCTGTTTTATGTAACTTTGGTGGTTGGCAACAGGCAATTACATTATAAGCAACTATCCCAGACAGCAAAAGGCTGGCAGTTCCCTGGTGGTTTGCTTGTTGGTTCTCTAGTGCTCTGCCACTATTTCACCATATCTCCCTTTTTTTACGTTTACATTAATGCCTTTAGCAGATGCTTTTATCCAAAGTGACAACTATCAGTTACTTCAGGGCCTGTCTCCCCTACAGCAACTTGCTCAAGAGCACAACGGTGGCATTCAGAGTCCGAACCCCATCCAAACCATAGGGCCTCAATAGCTATTCCCTTGAGTTTGGTTGGACCAATCACACTGCTCTGTCCTTGTAGGGAGTCACTGGGGGGCTACAATAGTTTGCAGAGGCAGTTTGAATTCCGCTGATTCCGCCTCTTGGATTGAGCCTGGTCTATCAGACATAGCCAGAAAATTTGATGTTATAGATTGGCATCTCGTGCTAATGCTAGCTAGCTTATTTAACCGATACACTTCAACCACCCCATTTTTCTTAACATGTTGCTATCTGGTAAATACCATATAAGGCAAAATAGCAACAGCCCACAGGAGAACCAACATGTACAAACGCCAGCAGGCTGCTAATATCTCAATATCTGGAATGGTGCTGAGAAACGAACCACTGCTTTTTAGATCAATAGACCTGTCAAACCTGTCAAAGACATGTCAATTAAAAAAACTTAATTAATAATTTAGAAAGATTCATTGGTTTTGTTCATTGTCGAGCAGTCGTATAAAATACCACTTTTTATTCAGTGTTAGAAAAAGTTGGAATGTTTGTTAGAATGTAAATAAAAATACTTTAAAAATATGCAAGCCATGCCTTTGATTGAGAATAGTGCAAAGACATGATATCAGTTGTTAGGGGAATTTAATTGTTTTGCGGGTAATATATGGTTATTTTGATGCTGTCAACATGTCTCAAGAAAGTTCAGTAAAATACTGTAGAAGTTGAAGAACGTGAAAAACACCACAAGGTGGAACATGGTTGCCTCTAAGAAGAAAAGATCTGGAGGCATTCAATTACATTACACACACATTACATACACATTTATTACAACAATACTGATTTACCAATATCTTTATGGCAATGCATGAAAATAAGATCGATTTCTGTAATGAACCTCTGTGGGTTCAATGAAATTATATCCTTTGGAAAAATGATATCCTAGAAACATCAATGCCGCAATCGCTAATGCTGGTGAAAACTCTGGTGAAAAATGCTGTCATGCATAATACTTAGGTATGATCCAGAAGTGTCCTCTTACCTATTGCCCCTGCTAATGCCCTGAAACATGTCACATCCCACTGAGTACTCCCAGCACCACAGACAGCTCACTAATAGACCAATCATTTCTAGTACTCCCTGTCACGTTCGCTAAAGCTCAAGACAGAAACCCAAATGCAGATCGGCACGGTTTATTTCAAAAGAACAAAAACTATACAAAAAGCAGTATGCGGAGGAAGTAAGCTCAGGAGATCTTGGAAATTTCACGTTGGCAAAAACAGGTAAACAGGTATCAAAGGAGCAGGGGTTCGGGGAAACAAAAACACAAGAATTCCAGAGGCTGACACGAGAAACGAGAACGGGAAAAAACACGAAAACAGAACTCACGGGTAGGTAAGCAGAGTAGATACAAACTTACAACAAATGGGGAACGAGGTCGGATGATTAGACAAAGGACAGAGAAAAGACTGGGGTTTATATAGGGAACAGGAGCACCAGGACAAACAGGGGACAGCTGAAACTCATTATGGGGAAAACAGAATCATGAGTAGCAGGTGTAGAGCAGGGGAGGAGAAAGGGGCAGGGCAGGCATCAGAACAGAAGCACATGGGGAATGAAAACAAAACACAGAGGTTGCAGTTCATTGATAGTCCAGTGGGGGGGCCAAGGTATCAGGAAGCAGGACCATGACAACTCCCAGCACAACAGACAGCTCACTAATGGGCTAATCATTTCTAGGGCAAAGCTCTGTATAAAGCTCAAGGCATTTTTAAATGAAAGTTCACTAAAATATGTCAGGAGTGATTTTGTTCTTATTTCTGCCTCATAAATGACTGAACAAACATTATCAAATGAATAAGAACCAAATCACCTTAACCATCACTTTCATTTCCATGTGGTTTCCCCAGCACAGAGAAAGTAGAACAGAGAGAACAGAGAACAATGCACAGTTCTAAATGCACTGATTTATTTTTGCTGAATTAATGAAATAATGAATGGCTGGTACAGCTGGTTGGTTCTAGAGAGTCTGGTTACATTCTTTTTTTAAACTAACACTGGGACTGTGCTACATTAGTAGTGTACTTAGGGTACTCTATGTCATGTCTTGTCATATAGGTAGCAGTACTAGGCAAAAGTATCCTTAAGCTACTTGCACTTATTTATTTATACAAACTAGGACTAGAATTGTCCTGTCTTGTTGTGCATCTGCACTTTACTGTTGTCCACGTACACGCATGGGGTAGTGGGAAACGTAATTTTGATTCCTTTGCATGTCAAGTACACGTGAAGAAATTGACAATAAAAGCAACTTTGAACTTTGAACATTGGATGCTGCAGTTCCAGGCTGAAAGCAGGCTGCTCAACAGCTTATTCTGTGTGCTGATAGTATGCTGCAGTTTTCTTTTCTTTCTTTTTAAAAAAGTAAATAACATTTTTTAATAATACCAAAACACCACTTGAACATATTCATATTTCATAATTATTTTCTTAACTCATATACATATTCATATTTATTTTCTCTTAACTTTCTCTTTTTGTTATGAGAGCAAAAACATCAAGAACAAAAATAAGAACCTAGAAGTTGTGAGGAAGATATGTGAATACAAAAGCAAATTTTTTTCAACCAGTCCTGGTATGTCCATTTTGAAGAACCTCACAAACGCATTGGTCCTGTTGTTTACCAGTTGTCGCTGTAGTTGTCATAGTCACTGTTGCTATAGCTGTCACTGTTCTCACTGACTGTCATGCAACAATACCATCCATTGTCTATCATTTCAGGATCAGACCACCATTCTTGAGATCTTTTATCTCTAAAGACATCAAAGATGTGTCTCACACTCTGGTAGGAATTCTTCATATGTTCCAGTTTTTCAAAGGGGACTTTACCTTTGCACCTCCTGAAGAACACATTTTAGAATGAAAAGGTGTGTCAACACATAACAAATAACAAATATGCTTGTATATACCTATAGTTATTATAACAACTATAGTTATTTTTTATTTATTATTTATTTATTATATCTTTAAAAGTTGAGAAAAACACATTATGAATAATAATAATAACAACAACAACAACAACAACAATAATAATAATAATAATAATAATAATAATAATAATAATAATAATAATAAAGAGCAATAGTAAAATTATGAGATCATCATATTTTACCAAATAAATCTATAGCATCATGGTAAATGAAAAACCCACTGACTATAAAAGAGCTTACATACTTGTACAACTCATCAAGGGAAACACGCCAGGTGTCTTTCATCACTATGAATTTAATCCAGTAGAAACGCCGATAACCCTGCCATTAAAAACATAACAGTTAGTATTGGACATTTGAACAAATGTTTCCAAATCCAAGTCCACATTTATTTTTTTATTACACATTACTGTCTGGTCTTCAATCAGCCCCAAAGGGCACATCACCCCTCTGTTCACTGAGCTACCCCTGGCTGCCCGCATCAAATTTAGATCACTAAAGCACTAAGAGCTTAATGGGTCTGCACCCACTTACGTAAGAGCTCCCATAAAGGCTTATGATAATACCTCTTCTCAAAAGGCCGTGGCAAAAAATGGCAGTCCCAGCACCTCACACAAGGCAACCCAACTTCTTCCCATGTGTCGTTCCACACTGGTGGAAAGACCTACCAAGGACTACCCCTACCTCCCTCTATCCTCTAATGCACTGCATCTCATTCTGTGCTTGACATCACTTCTGCTCTCTCACCCTCTGGAAGCTCCCCTAATGGTATTCTTTCTAAAATTTCTTCTATGTTGCTTGACTGTTAATTCTCTTTTGTAAGTTGTTTTGGATAAAAGCATCTGCTAAGTGCATACATGTAAATGTAAATCTTGTTTGCACATTGTGTGTAAAGGGGAGAGAGATCACAACTGCATAGAAGGGTTACAGGGCTTGACATATAAAGGATAGTGGTCTGCGAGAAAGTCATAAGAAAAACAGTAAGAAATATTCTACTAGTAATAGATATTTAATAGATTTGTAATAGCCTTAAAACCATGGCTGTTACACTGTATTTGGTTTCGGTGCAGTCTCTACAAATATATGTATAAGGGAAAGAATCAGTATTGTGGTATTATAATAAAGTACTCACTGACAATAAGAAGTTGCCTTTGAGCCAAACGTTACTGTGGACTTCATACAAGTACCAGCCCATCTCTGAGAGGCTTTGTGATGAAAATTTTGGTGCTTTTGCTGGATCCCTGATTGTGTCCAATGACATAGTGGCCAGAACAGATACAAACAGTATCTGTAGAGAAGAGGCTAATAGTCGCTGTGTGTTTGACAGACCATTAACTACAACTGACAATGAGAAAGGTGTGAAACGTTTAGGTGGCATGGTATTGGCAACCCATACACGCAGTGTTGGGAAGATTGCTTTGGAGATGTAATAAGTTACAATTACAAGTTACCCTATCTGAAATGTAATATCAATGTATTTCATTTCTTGATTTCAGTTACTTTTGCAAAGCAATTTAACTAATTACATTTGATTACTTTTGGATTACTCTTCTACATTTTCAGTGAATTTTCTCAAATGCCAACCATTTTCAGTTTTTGAAACCTGGCAGGGTTAATTTTATACAGCATTACTACAATAGTACATTACTGCTGTAAATGATTAGACAAATTAGATATATCAGAATAATATCAGAATTTCAGCTGTAAATGGAGAATGCTGTGCACAAGAGAAAATGGCAAAACAAAACTAATATTATTAAACATACAGCCAAGGTTTCCGCAGATTAAACTGTTAACTGATGCACAAAGTCCTTGTTCTATGAGACAGAACTTTTTTATTCTATTTGTTTTTTTTGTCATTTTTACCTTTGGCTTCCTGATTTATGTTCATGTTAAGTTGTTTGTTGTTGACCATTCATTTAAATAGTGGGATATAAATCGAACAGTTTCTAATTGAAGACGGAATTCCATATAAGTACATGGCTCAGGGAGACACTCAAGGTTTTAGATTTTAGCAAACAACACATCGCTTATTTGGGAACATACATGCCATACCAAGGCCTTGCACTTGCACTGCACATGATATTGATTACTGGTCAAGGCGACCGCTAAGAGCAGTCTGTCTCCACCATGCTACACAAGTTGTTGACTGTTTGTACAGACTTTAGCTGAATAGATAACTTGGGACGGTACATAGATGAGGATTATGCATTTGACAGTCAGAAAGGACTCACAAAAATCATGTAAAATTCTACAGTCTGGCCATGACCGATAGACAGGGGCTGAATCAGTGGTTGTCTTTCGAACTGCCTCTGTGCGCTGATAAGCTGATGCGCTGGGGTACGTCTAGGTGACTCTCTATAAGGTAAGAGCAATGTGATTGGTGCAACCAAACCTTGGAAGAAGACCTACTGAGACCCTAAGGCTCTTGGCTCAATGTACTGAGCAAACCTATTTGCTACCACAAGGGTGCATCTAGATTTTTTAGACTAATAGGAAGACTCTGCATTATGGGACATAGGTACAACTGAGCCTAGAGTAACTATAAACTAACTGTATAAACCTATAAATAGAATTTTTATTCAAACACTCTTTTTGCCATACAAATTAGCCTGAGCCACGAATTAGTTTACACACTAGGGGTGGCAAACTGCTTTTTATCACCTTTGTCTAAAAGCCTCGCTATGCGCGGCGTGTAACTGGCGTTGCCCGCGATAGCAGGAAGGACACACCCGCACACCCGCATTCACATACACACACACACACACCGGAAAACGGCCTTTCTGAATTGCATGTTTTGGTGATGGTGATGTAGTTGGCGCTATGTGTGAGGAGAGTCAGCTGCATATGAGGGGAATTTTCACAGACCTTGCGCACGCAAACACAGACATACATACACACACACACACACAGGACCACAGCTTTGTATTAGTGGTAAAATATTATTTCCAGAGTTTAAAACTTTAAAGCTGTAATTCCAGTACCTTAAACTGGTATTTCACCATGTTAATCTCATACTGTCACATGCTTACAGGTCTATATAATTAGCATGAAATGTATCCCATGTTGAGTTGTTCCTGATGGAACATAGCTTACCATCATCACGTACGGAAACATCTCCCAATGAGCCATGTTGGTGTTGTCAATGATAACTGGATTCTCCTCGTTGTCCATTGCTCGAAGAGCTGTTGTGTCAAACAAATTTCATAAATTAGCATACACCTCAACGAGATTAATAACTTGACAAGCACAAATGAAAATGGAAAGATTATGAGCTATATTATACGTAAATGTAGAAAACCTGTTTTTGGAACGGGCTTACCCATCTGGCGTGCCCACACATGAGCTTTGTGAAGTTCTCCGTTTTTCCGTCTTATTTCGCCTGAGTCGTCGCGAAAGTAATCATCAGCACTGATGATAACTCCACCATGCGTCATCTGCAGCGCTCTTTTGTGACATTCAGTTATAAAATAATAAATGAACATGTCTATAACATTAAGGAATTTATTATAAAATTGTCTTAAAATGGCAACGGTTATGGCAAAAGTATGTGTCACCATATTAATTGGCTCAACCGAGGTTTAAATAAGTTGTACTTTAAAGTGTAGTTGTACATGAACGAAGTATAAGTACTTTATCCACACAAAAATGTGCTACAGAGACAGGCTGGCTACTCGACAAAAGCTCGTAAAAGAAACAGTGTCTACATTTCCTACATTTCTGAATTAGTCTGCTCAACAGTACGGACATCTAGAAAAATGAGCTTTACCTTGCTTTCCTCGTCTTGCCTGTGCCAGGCAAACCTCTTAGAATGTAGAGAGTTTTATAACGATGTGGATGATTTTTCCTTCCCATTCTCCAACGAAGTCAGTTTAACTTTCTCTTGTCTACAAACACTGACAGCACCTCAGCATGGACCACTACGTACACTGAGCAGCTCAGCAGACGTGATACAGCATGCTCAGTAAATAAACTAGGCGGTACATAATATGTATAGCTTCCCTGATTCTACACCACATACCACCACCCCATTTGAGAATATCCACCCAACAGCTACTACAAGTACGGAGTGGAGCGTGGGCAGCAGCTGCTCACTGGAATATTAATGAGAGTAACTCAGCTCTGAAAAGGTCTGAAACGAGTAGAGAGGTAGGCGAGAAGGCCTAATCTGAAAAGTATTTTCAGGATACTGCGGTTCAAAAGATGTATCAAGAGTATGAATGGGCATTCATTTTCATGGCACATATGGGTCATATTATGTACCGCTAGTCGGTGTATGAATGTGTCTTTTTTATTATTTGAATGTGTATTCTGTACAAATATAAGTCTTAGTACTGTCAATATTTTATTTGTTCTAACTTACCAGGCAAATGTACACATGTGATGACATATTGCTGTTTGAAGAATTGATCTCAATGTTTTTTTTTGTTTTTTTTTACATTATGTATGACAATATCAGGCAGATGGAGCAGGGACTTTACAGGCAATCAGTGAAGTTGCATGTGTGGGTGTGTTACAATGTAGTTCTGAAAAGACGACATTGCAGTTGTTTAGATGGCCTGAGATGAAGGAGAAAATCTTATTACCAATGGCCCCCTGGCATCCTAATAATGAATACAACTTATCACATAAGCAACACAACAGTAACTTCAAGGTCACATAACCCGACAACCACCATCTGGAACATCCTCAACAGAGCCAACACGACCCTTCTTAAAATATCAGAAAGGCGTCTAGATTCTAAGCAGAGATGGCAGTCTGGCAGTCACAGTGGGAATCAGTCAACAGCCCCGTTCAAGGTCACTGAATGCTGTCTGAAGGAACAAGAAACAGAAAATGTGATGCAACATAGAGGGACAACAAAGAGGGAGAGAGAGTAGAGACTTTGGTAGTTCAAGCAGAGGACATAAGGCCCTGAACAGCTCAACAGACGAGATTTAATGCAGGAAGATGCTTCGGAGCCTGGAATACCTAGATCTGGGTGGATTCCATGACATGTATTGTGCATGAGATACCTCAGTTTGGGTGGATACCATGACATGTTTGAAGAATGTTATGCATTGGGTGGACACCATGATAATAGCCAACATAAGAAGTATACATCAAAATAAGAGCCTAGTGTAAGGTAGTACACATCAGACTGAAACGCCCAGCAAGGAAGAATAATAGTTTTTTTAATAACCGGATGGGCGAGGAATTCCACCAATATGAACAGGACCGAGGCCTCTTGCATTAATTAATATGACACAGGTGGTCCAGGGGAGGCCTCTGGGTGATTCTAGCAGCATAAAGGTTAGATGTTTGGAAGGGACAGTCAGAGCCTGATCAACTCTCACAGGAAACGGTATCCTCTCTGAAGCGGATCTCCTTCACACTGCTCAGCACTTATACTTTGGGGCAATTGTCTCTTGTATACTTTGCTGGTATTGTGAATAAAGTCTTCGTCAACAACTTTACTCCAACAGCGAGTTCTTGGTTTGGACCAAGTGTGTTGGGTGGGTTAGGACATTGATTTGTGGGATTTGCAAGCATCAAGGTGGTTTTCCACGACAAAAGGTCGATAGATTATTAGTTGTGGGATAACGTGAATGTAGGAAACCTGTTTTTGGAACGGGCTTACCCCTCTGACGTGCCCACACATGGGAGAGATGAAGTTGCCCACTTTTCCTCCTGATTTTGCCAGAATCATCGCGAAAGAAATCGTCAGCACTGATGATAACTCCACCATGCGTCATGTGCAGCGCCCTTTTGTAACACACAGTGATGGAGATAGACAAGGAATATGTCTATAACGTTAAGGAATTTATTATTAAATGGCAACGGTTATGGCAAAAATATGTGTGCTGATGTGCTAAGTTGCATCACCATATTAATTGGTTCAACTAAGGTTCTGTGGAAATTATTATCATAAAGAATATAGTACTCTAGTATACAAAATATTAACCTGAGGGTGTAATGCTTATACTGATGAAAGAAGGGTGGTTTGCAACATCTTAATGGTAGCCCAGAAGGCCAAAATATTCCAGGCAGAGAAAGGGGGAAAGAGAGTAGAAAAACAGACAATATTTAGTGCAGGAATGTGCTTTAGAGCATGGGACGCCTAGGACTGGGTAGATTCCATACATGTATTGTGCATGAGAGACCTCAGTTTGTGTGGGTACCATGACATGTTGAAGAATGATTATACATTGGGTGGACATCATGATATGTGGCAGTGACGGAGATCCGCTGTTCAGTGGATGTTGTTCAAAATGAGAAACATGAAAGGAATAGATGCTCTACACATGAGAACCATGGTGGAGATGGGTCCTAATTAGACGAAGGGAATGTAAATCATAGAGATAATAGTCCATGTAAGAAGGCCCAATGTAAGGAAGTACATGTCAGCCAATATAAGAAGCATATATCAAAATAGGAGCCCAATGTAAGGAAACACACGTCAGACTGAAACGCCCAGCAATAATGATAGTTTTTTTTTAATAACCGGATGAGTGAGGAATTCCACCAATATGAACAGGACCGAGGCCTCTTGCATTAATTAATATGACGCAGGTAGGGGAGGCCTCTTGGTGATTCTAGCAACTTAAGATTAGATGCTTTGGTGGGGACAGTGAGACTTGATCAACTCTCACGGGAAAACGGTCTCCTCTCTGCAGTGGATCTCCTTCACACTGCTCAGCACTTATACTTTGGGGCAATTGTCTTTTGTATACTTTGCTGGTATTGTGAATAAAGTCTTCGTCAACAATTCTACTTCAACAGTGAGTTCTTGGTTTGGACCAAGTGTATTGGGTGGGTCAGAATATTGATTTGTGGGTTTTGCAAGCATCAAGGTGGATTTCCACAACAGTTCAAAACCAAAGATATACGTTACAACACACTGAAATGTTTTACAGATTTGAACGAGTAACACAGGTAAGCTACTCGGCAAAAGCGCGTATATGTACCAGTGCCTGCATTGCGAAATTTCTGAATTGGCCTGCTCAACAGTATGACAAATGACAAGAAAAAAAGAGTTTTACCTTGCTTTCCTCGTCTTAAATGTGCCAGGCAACCTCTTAGAATATAGAGAGTTTTATCACGATGGGGATGTTTTGTCCTTCCCATTCTCCAACAAAGTCACTTTACTTTCTCTTATCGACTTTTCTCTTATCGAAGGGTGTGACATCACTTCGGCATGGTGGACTACTACGATCACTGATAAATAGTCCCAGTTCTGAAGTATTTTACAAGTAAAAATAATTTTAAATAGAGTATGTTATAGCCTACAGTGTTTTGGGGTGTTTCTGGAGTAGTCTGAATGTTCTACGGAATTTCACAAATTTCGAATAATTTCCAATAGCAGACAGTGAAAGAGCGTGACATCACTTGCTATGCCCACTGTGTTTTTACGGAGTGCCAGAGATAAAAGGTGCTTCTGACAACAGTCTAAATGTCTAATTGAGGTCTTGATTCCATCATAGCCCTGTTCTTTGAGGTCACTGAGGGCTGTCTGTGGAAAAAAAGAACAAGAAATTCTGATATAAACTGAATAGCAAACTGGCAGCTCACATTAACGGGATTAAGTGGCAGCTACGCCTGGGGCATAGGGAAATGAAAGTGAACATTAGTTTTTATTCCCCATTCAGTTATTGTCAGCTAAGGTACGATATTCGCATTGGACTTCTTATTTAAATTATTATAATAATTATCTCAATTGTCTCTTCTCCTAATGATGTTTTAGGAGAAAGAAATAATAAATAACATGAAGTCAATAAAAAAAAAGAAACATAAATCTCAACAGTTTTATTTTCATGTCTGTGTAACTGGCAGAGACAGTACATGTGACCATAATATCCACACCGTTTCTATAGTAAATGAAGATACACCTTACAAGGGATGACCTTTTAGGGTAGGGTTACCAGACGACCTTGATTTCTGGGGACAGTCACAGATTTGGTGGTCTGTCCCCCGTAAAATACAACCGAATACAACAGAACGCATAACGGGCCTTGGGGTACCCTCTCTTGCCTGGCAAGGACTGGGACTTTATCTTGGGTCAAATGACAAGATATTTCTTAATTTTAAAAGGACATGACACAAACAATATGGTAAGCTTTTTTATTTTTATTTTTTTTGTTTGTATTGTGATTCAGACATGTACATAGCATCAACCCAAAAGAATTCACAAAACTGTAAAATTATTTACAAGACACAAAAAAACTACTTATACAATCTCCCTAAGGGAAGCTGTACAATGTGCAATATTTCTTTTTGCATGCACACACAACCTCACTCACACACACGCAAACACACTCTCCTACACACTTGCATGGGGAGAACTCCCTTTGTACTTTTATACAAACATATCTTCTCTCCTTTAAAATATGCATTTGTTAATAAATAGTTTGAATACAATTTATAATAATACAACAACGCATGCTTGGCAGTTTTAACTGACACAACATAGAACTTTGTCTCTCATAAAACTATGCATTTTCTTTGTCATTGTGGAAAATAACCCTACAGGCGAGACAATAGTACAGTAGAAAGCAACAAATGAGTAAAAAGGTCTACAGACATGACAGTTGAATCCAGTCACTTCTACAATAGCTTATCCACGTGTCCTATTTCTTTGTAAAATATTGACATGAATGCTGAATATCAGCCTAATTGTCGAGTAGCATGGAGTGAATATTCACAAGTAAATGATATGTTACAATACAGTGTTGAACCTATGAACTGGAGACAAGTTGTTTCACAAGCAAACAAGCTCACAGCCTAGACACAGCCTCAACAACAACAAAATGCAGACTTTGGGTATCTCTTGCCTGGTGTAGCCATGTGTGAGAGCCAGGAGGAGTTTTGTGTGTTTTTTTTATCAGTTAAAAAAAAGCTACAACATTCATGTGAGCTGAGTAAGTACAGTAGAAGGCCTTACATCAAGAGAGTAGCATTGCACATTTCCCCAGTTTCAGCAAAGAGTCAGCAATGGTGGGACATCAGTCCTGCTTCTCTGGCTTTGGCATTTCCTCACTACATCTGCAGCTTTTCTTTTCAGTAGCAAAGTCGCAAAACTGGACCCTCCTGCTTTCCGTAATGTTCAAGGTAATGGTGTCGCTATAGAGGGCAACACCAGACATATTGTCGATGATGACAACAACAGCAACAGTTACAACAATGGCAAAAACAAAGACAAGAAAAGAACAAAGGAAAAAAATAACTTGTTTTTTAGTGCAATAGAAGATGTGACTCAGTGACATCAGTCCGAAATGTCAAGCAGTAACGGTTTAGTCTCTCCGCTGTTGCCACCCGCTTGGCACCCTGAGGCAGATGCCGCCGCCTTGGCCTCCAGGCACTCATCCCGTTTGAGCAAAGTCATAGCGGCGCGGCCTAGCTTCCCCACGTAGGGCAGCAGTCTGGGTGGGGCGAACCCGCCAGAGGAAGGACAGCTGCAGCAGCCCCCCCACACCCCCAACGGTGGGCCCACCGGACCTGGCATGCAGGGCAGAGAGAGGGAGGTGGAGGCAGAGGGTGGAGGAGCTGATGGGACAGGGGCAGGGAGGAAGGCAGCAGGTGGGGTGAAGAGCTGGGGGAGCGTGGAGGCCAGCGTTAGGGGGGCCGGAGGCGCGCAGGTGCTGGGAGCAAGGAAGGTGGGGGGCCAGGCCAGGGAGGGGGTGGCGAAGGGGCATCGCCGCACCCCTCCTGTCAGAGACTAACGCCGGACGCGCTGGAGTCCGGGGCGAAGGCGGCGACCACCCGGTAACCCTGGGCGAGGCGGATCATGTCGCGGATCTCGCCGTTGAGCTCCATGAGCTTGGCGCAGATCTCAGACAGATCCTGGTTGGAGCCCACCAGGGCAAAGGTGCCTGTCTGGCCCAGGGTCTGGTGCCGGAAGTAGATGTTGAGGAGGGTCTGCACTTCGTCCTCTGAGTTCCCACCAAAGATCTCATTTGGCCATGTGCGTCTGAGAGGGCAGAGGACACGCGTAACAGTGAGATCATGTTTATCAACATCCATTATCTATGATATCATCACGCTTTTATTTTTCTCAAATTATGCTCGTCAGCAATCTTGCTTTGCACTTCATTCATCTGTTTCATCTGTTATTTAACCTGCCTCAAATTTTTTGCAAAACTGTAAATACTGATTTTGCTAAACTGGTTAACATTCATCTAAAAGTTTGTGGTACAGTAATTTTGCAAAAATGGTAAAAAAAAAAAAAAAAGGACCTAAGCAAGCAGAAAAAGAGACAGAACACTGCTGGAAGCAAGCAGTACCGACTGCCCTCTCCACAAAGGCCTACCTGCACTGCCGTATACAGCGGATAGCGGTGGTAAACTCGCTGTTCTTCAGGCACTCCAGTACGGCCTGCACGGCTGCCTCTGTGGAGGGGAAGCTGGCCTGCGGCGGGTGGCGGTGGTGGGACACCAGGTCTCCGGACACGGCCGCCGCTGCCACCCTCAGACTGCTCTTCAGCTCGTTCACCTCCCGGGACATATTCAGCAGCTGCAGGTAGCGACACACAGAAAGGATTGAGGCCGAGGTGTTTAGAAATGCTCTAAGCCTTTATGCATGTGGTGCAGTGGGTGTGTCGACTGACTGATCAGGCAACCTGGGTTCAGTTCCCGAACCCCATGTTACCAGTCTGTGTCACTTTGAATGAAAGTATCTGCTAAATATCAGTAAATTTAACTTTACTTTATTTTTGATGGAGGCACACAAATGCTTGATGATGTTCCACAGATTGTCTACCTTAGACTGGAGCTCTGGTTTGAAGCTCTCTCTCACTTGTCCCAGTACACCTACCTTGCATGTGGTGGTCAATTATTAGACTTAACTACAACACATGCATCATTGCATTGGTGGGCAGCGGTAGCGTAGTGCTTAAGGGACCTGCTAGTAACCTGAAAAATTGGGGGTTCAAATCTCAGCTGTCACTGTTGTGGCCTTGAGCAAGGTATGTAACCATCAGTTCCTCTAGGGGTGACGTAGGGGATGTAATTGATAGCTGACAAATTCATTTGCTAAATACATAAATGTAAACGTATCAGTGACAAGCAGTATCTTCCGATTCATCATTTTAGACTGTGAAACACATCAGCGTTAAATGAGGATCATGTTGTCTTTATCTAGAAAATCAGCTTCTGCCAAATCTGGGATTTTTAAATTTTCTTATTATTATGCATAGTGATCGTGTTGGCACACACACCAAAGTGAAGTTGAAATCTGCTGATCTGCTGAAGAAGTGAATTGATACATGAGGAATGTAGAGAGGTTCTAGAAGGATTAAAGAACGGTCAATCATCTGTGTTATGACTCCAAAGGTGCAATCCTGTATGTATCAAGCTGTTGTGGCAAAGAGGCCTTGAACAGTACTCAGTATCAAGGAAGTGACGGGACATTGAAGTCAAAGGGGCGGTGAAGCAGCACTCTCTGATAACAAATCTCTTGGTGCCAGCTCTTAAACCCTTTAGTGGTTTTAATAAAACATGAAGTTGAATGGATGGGAAAGGCAGTTGGAGTCAGCACTAGCACTGTCACAGGTGCACTGGACCCACAAAAACAGCATGTGTTTTAAGATGCTCTCATCTTTTGTACGCATGATTAAAAGGCGGATACATCCAAACTGTGGTTGATGAATAAATGTGGTTTTATTCTGATTCTGCCTCATAGTTCCCCTGTTATTAAATTCTCCATCAGAAGCTCTCATCAAGACTCTACTTTTTGTAAATGAACATATTGATACTACTTAATAATTTCCTGTGTGTGTGTGTGTGTGTGTGTGTTTGTGTGTCTGTGTGTCTGTGCATCTGTGTAAGTGTGTGTGTGTGTATGAGAGAGAGAGTGTGTGTGTGTGTGTGTGACTTTACCTCTGGCACAGAGCTGATGGCGCTGACTTGCCCGATGAGTTTGCAGTAGGATTGAAACAGGAGCAGAAGCTGAAAGTGTAGCTTGTAAAGTCGCTGACACAACTCCAGTTGCTGTGGGGAAACACAACACACACGATTACAATCCCACACACCTCATAAACACACACAATTACAATCCCACACACTTCATAAACACACACCTACTATCAGGCCCTAAAGGCCCTATGCCTTCAAATAGCTACTCATGTGGACCCTAGGAGCTCTGATGTGTTTACCTGACATCAGCCAATAAAGCCGTCATTGCTATTGATGATGTAAACTAAACTCTAAGCATCACATACTATACACTTTATGGTCAAATTCCTACTGGTCATATATGTTCAGTTACATGAAAGACATTTCAGAGCGATCAGTCGTAGTCACAAGTAGGCTTTAATTGCATTTAAATTAAGTGCTGCTTATTGTAGGAACTTTTTCAGCATGTTTGAACTTACTGCTAGAGTTTCCATTTGCTGCACAGCAAGCATGTCACGAGACAAGAGAGAGAGAAAGAGAGAGAGAGAGAGGTGAGAGAGAAGAAAAGAGAAGAGAAGAGAAGAGAAAGCTGTCAGTGAAAACTCATGCAATCAGTAAGGGAAGAGCAGCAGCTCAGCTCCAGGAGCATAGCATTAAGAAAAGAGTCAGGCTTAGCACCACTGGGTTGATGGAGAGAAAGAACCATCCATACAGGTTAGTGAGCGATGACAGAGAAGACAAAAGGATCAGAGGGACACATGAATAGGCCCATGATGTATGCCTGTACTTAGAGACAGAAAGGAGGAGACTTAAAAATAAATTCAATTCAAGAAATCTCAAACACACCAGTCATTATCTTGATGTGTATAATTTTCCAACAGCTTTTTTCAAAGATTTTCAATACAACTAACCACCACTTCACTACTGGCCCAGTGAAGGTCTAATGACCTTCCCCCAATCAGGGTGGTTCCAAACATCTCAAGGACTACTGATCAGTTTTATGGATGAAGAAAGCTGAGGAAAAGCATCAAGCATTGTGATTAAAGAGCAACAGAATTAGACTGTAACAATTGTACAAGAAAAGTCCAATCCTTATTTAGATCGGTTAGAACTCATCATAGCGAGCACATGCTATATGCTATAAGTATGGTGAGCGTGAAAACCCAAAAATACAAAAAAAGGTTTGGCAGAGTTTGCTGAAAGGAAGGATAAATTGAGTAAAATGCATGGAGTCATAGAAGTGTAGAGTTATCAAAGTGTAGTGTAAACTAGATGGGGAGTAATCGAAGTGTAGAGTTACACAAAGTATAGTGTAAACTAGACATGGAGTTATAGAAGTATAAGAGTATCAAAGAAGTATAGGAGTATAGGAGTATCAAAGTGTAGAGTTATTGAAGTGTAGTGTAAACTAGATGTGGAGTATCAAAGTGTAGAGTTATTGAAGTGTAGTGTAAACTAGATGTGGAGTATCAAAGTGTAGAGTTATTGAAGTGTAGTGTAAACTAGATGGGGAGTATCAAAGTGTAGAGTTATTGAAGTGTAGTGTAAACTAGATGGGGAGTATCAAAGTGTAGAGTTATTGAAGTGTAGTGTAAACTAGATGGGGAGTATCAAAGTGTAGAGTTATTGAAGTGTAGTGTAAACTAGATGTGGAGTATCAAAGTGTAGAGTTATTGAAGTGTAGTGTAAACTAGATGGGGAGTATCAAAATGTAGAGTTATTGAAGTGTAGTGTAAACTTGGTGTGGGGTAATCTAAGCGTGGATGAATCAAAGTGTAGTGTAAACTAGATGTGAAGTAATGTAAATGTAGAGCTATCTAAATGCAGGGTAAACTAGACATGAAATAATCCCTGTGGACTCTAATCTAACAGTAGAGTAGACTAGGTGGGGATTTCTCAGTGGTAAAACAATAAAGCACCCAGTGCTGAGCAGTAGTGGTAGTACTGTGGGCAAGCTATGACTCACCTTCTCCTCTGTGTCTCCAGGCTGACAAGTGATCACCCCGTCGTCAGAGCACTTAGGAAATGTGTCCTTGCAGTTTTGCAACCACTGGGGATGGGGAGGAGAGGAGAGGAGGTGAGGAGATAGACATGGAAGGGATGAATGAGGGGAGATCTGTGGGGGTTGCGGGGTCACTGACTGGAACACTGATTTATCACCATAGAATTGGAACACTGGACACAAGCAACATTCTTCCATGGGCACAACTTTCTCAACTGACAACCTCATGGATACCATTAAGAACGCAAGCAACTTTTATGACATTATTTTTTCTAATGATTACAAAACAGTCATGGGCATTGATGACGCCCACATCAGTTAATTAATTTACTACTCGTGGTTAGATATAGAACACAGAGTCAATATGAAGCTGAGTGTCCACGCCACTTCTGTATGTGTGTTTGTGTATGTGAGAGAGAGAGAGAGAGAGAGAGTGAGTGTGTGTGTTTGTGTGTGTATGTATGTATGTGTGTTTGTGTATGTGAGTGATTGTGAGAGCACGAGTGTGTGTGTGTGTGTCTGTGTGTGTGTGTATGTGTGTTTGTGTATGTGAGTGATTGTGAGAGCACGTGTGTGTGTGTGTGTGTGTGTGTGTGTGTGTGTGTGTGTGTGTGTGTGTGTGTGTGTGTGAGATCTTACTGAGGTGGCGGCCTCCTCTTTGTTGTTGTAAGTGTCCAGATACTCCTGGAGTTCCAGCACACTGAACTTGATCTTCTCCAGCAGCCCATAAGACACAATCTGTAGGAGGAACACGCAGAGAACACGCTTATCAACTCCTACTGATGCTGCAACTCAGTGGAACGACAAATGATAAGAGTTGAGATCTATCTAAAACGCTTATATCACATTACCCATGACTAACTTTCTGAAAAACGTCAGAGAGAGAAAGAAGGGTAGACAGAAAGAAAAAAAATAACAAAGAAAGAGAGAAGATAGAAAGAGAAATGCCCAACTCACAGTATCTGCATCCACATAGATGGTGGGGCAGTCAGAGCATGAGGTCAGCATCTGGGATGAGCGCACAAACTTTGACCCTATGTTCCTCAGCCCGTCACCGAGGTAACCAGCAGCATCACTGGTCAAGGAACAGAACTTGTTCTGGATGTTCTGGAGGAGAAACAGACATTTTTGTCATAAAGAATCAAATCTGGACTAAAAGATTTTTTTTCGGCTAATTGAAAAATTAATCTTTTCTTCTTGTCAACTGACTTATTTTTCTTGCTAAAGGTTCTGCATCTGTAAAATATTAGAGATTCAAAGGTTGTATGTCTGAAAATACTCAAGTACACTCAAACAGTCTAGACTAATGAGAGTAAAATCATTAAAAGGATCCCTGGCTTGCAAGACATGTTGGCCTTATAAGAATAACATTGGTATCAGCTATATCTAACAGGATTTACAAACATTCTTTTTTAGTAAAACATCACCTAGTTGTTATTGATGGTGTCTATATACAGCAATAGCTTGATTGCTGCACCTTGATTGGGCCTTGATTGGATTCAACCAGGTGATGTCACTTTTTACAACAATGGCAGCTTATGAGTGAACAGATTTTCTAAACTTTCAAGAAAAGCAAAAACATTTTGAGTGTTTTATAATCACATTTATGAAGCTGACGTCAAGGTCAGTATTATTAGAACAGCATGTCTTCATAGCGAGGGATCTCTTTACCTGCAGAACATTACCGTCACAGTTCCGAGTGGAGGCTTACTTGAAAGAGGGAGGAGAAGACGTGGAAGGTGTAGATGGCACAGGAGCCGTCTGAGTCAGCCACCAGTTGGTTGACGTGGCTCCGCCAGGCGTCCTCGGCATCGTCACACACGGTGGGCTGGAACGCCGCCAGGATGGCCGAGAAAAAGGGCGAGGGGGGCGGGGGAAAGTCCAGGTCCTGCAGATCATCTCGGCCCTCCCCAAAACTGCAGTCAGAAAAAGACATGAATGACTCAGGACCTCAGTCCAAAAACGACACCCTTACCCATACATTTTTGTAATGGGGAGTGACAGTGTGTTCATCATCCCTTGTGTTGTTTTGATGCCATAGCTGGCTGTTGATTTACAGTAATTTAAACTAAAGTATTTTGTTCTTCTTGTAAAGTTACATTCAACAAAATTACATCCACTGAGTTTATTGTGTACTACATGCTAATTACGGACTGGTGCATGTGTGTGTGTGTGTGAGTGATGCAATTTCACTTAAGTGCATACAAACATTGCCTCAGTCTATAATAGGGAATGATAACATGCTCAGCATACCTTATACCTTAATATACTCTCAAAGTTTCCATTACATGTAACAAAATGATATTCATCCACTAGGTATATAGTGTACTACAGGCTTATAATGTGTGTTGTATGTGTGTGTGTTTGTATGTGTGTGTGTTTGTATGTGTGTGTGCATATGTGTGTGTGTGTGTGTGTGTGTGTGTCTGTGTGTGCGTGCATGCGCGTGTGTGTGTGCGTGCGTGTGTGTGTGAGTGTGTGTGTGAGGAAAGTACCTGGGCAAGCAGCTGGTGCTGAGGTCCCGATCTGAGCGGTCCTGCTCAGGGGCCAGGTCTAGGGTGAAGCCATCACCACAGTCGAAGCCCGGAGGCAGCTCACTCACACAGAAGGAGAGATCATCCTCCTGTATGTCCTCATCCTCACCCCTCACCTCCAAAGGGAGCGGAAACTGGGTGGCACACAGTCAGCACAATTCACACACTACTATCCTGACCACACACTACCACTGACACACACACGCACGCACAAACACACAGACACACACACATGCACACACATACACACACACACGCACGCACGCACAAACACACACATGCACACACACACACGCGCGCGCACACATATACACAAACACACATACGCACAAACCACTGTACACTTGTTCAGATCAATATAATGCAATTAAGCATGCCAATTCATCGTGTGATTCATTTGCCTTGCCTTTCCTTTCCAAATGTACAAAAACATGCTAGTTTTAAAATAATCTTATCAATTAACGATTAAATGAATTCAATGAGTAAGAGGAGCTTTAGCTGATGATACACAGGAGTACTTTAAGCAGTGCTATTTAGGGTATCGTTGTTCTGCAACATTGATGTTGTTCTGAACAAGTGATGCTGGGTGATTTTTTTTTTTCTGAAGAAAATTTAGTTCATTAACAGACAATTTTTTTCCTTTTTTTCATGATCATCCTATCAATGAAAAATGAAAAGTTATTTTTGTCTTGACATTATGTTTGTTTCTCTGTTTCAGTTTTTATTGCTGTTTACTATGTACTATGTGTAGGTGCTTCCAGGGCTCCCTTGCAAAAGAGATGTAATATCTCAATGGGACTTCACCTGGTAAAATAAAGGATGAATAAAATAAAAAAATAAATGAATGAATGAAATGTGGTTGCTCAGCAACACTGCACAAACTGCCCCAGGTATCATGAGCTTTGGAGTTCTATGAATGTTTATCTCTTGAGGCCTTGGCTTACGGGCTGCATGGAGGAGTCATCAGGCAGGGACGTCCCCAGACTAGGGGTGGCTGCGTTCAGGGAGTTGGGGTCGGCCGAGGTGGTGTCGTAGGAGGTGGACAGCGAGTCCGTGTGATTGGTCTCCTCTGATGGAGACAGATTCATGGTCTGGAGGGAAGGGGCAGACAGTTACAGATCAAAGGTTAAAAGGCAAGGGAAGTTTTTTTGTACTGTGTACTGTACAGTGTAAGGCAAAATCCACATTTTCATCTGGTCTGGCATGGAGCCACTTGCCTCTCCACAGGACGCCAAAGCTGACCTAATTAACATGAGTTAGATTAATTGTACTTTCTCGCAATATTTACCATTAATACACACTTCTGTTCTAAGTTCAAGACACACACTTAGAAAGCAAGGCCTAGGTCCTTTGTCTTCCAGATCTTACAGCAGTTCAATGTGCTTCACATCAACCAGAGACAAAACCTTAACAGATAAGACTAGATACTAAAAACACCATAAACACAAAACAAAAAGTAATTTATATATGGGTCATGTTTATGTTTGTATAAGATAATCCGAGAGGTGAGTGAGGAGGTGTGCTCTCACCAGCTGTGAGTGGGAGAGACTCTGGCTGGTGGAGTTGGACTCCTCCTCGTCCTCGGAAGACTCGTCTGAGTCGTCAGGCTGTTCGTCCTCGTGGCCCAGGCTGGGCGTGCTGCCCGAGTGCTGGCTCTCCTCCAGGAGCTCGTGCAGGTCGCCGCTGTCCAGCGAACGCCGCCGCACCCCCCAGTTAAAGTTGTCCACGCTCTCACCCTGTGGAGAGAGAAAGAGACAGAGAGAAAGAGAGAGAGAGAGGGAGAGAGAGAGAGAGATTTAGGTAAATGCATAGAAAACAACCCACCAACCAACCCCAAAAGCATGCACACACACTTACTCACCAGGCATACACATACAAACGCACACTCACACACAAATTCACCTAAAATCTCACACACACACACACATACACAAAACAAGTGTAGGTGCCTGCACACGACTGAAAGTTTCTGCCAATACTAGGGTACTAGTATCCCACAGGTGCATGATGGGAAGTCCACACTACATAACACAGGATGATGACATGGATGCAGACAGCAGACAAACTCATGAGTGAGGGATTAGGTAATGTAACCATGACATTTATCCAGCTACGATGGAGAGAGTTTGTCCTGTACTGTCAGTGACACTGTTTATATTTTTTTAAATTAGTTTTAAGGCCCTTACTTAATTAACTCTGTTGGTAAGTATGTAGGTAGGTTAAATTCCCATACTCAGTATTGTCCTCAGTCAAACAGGGAATCATTTCATCATTGATTAACACACACACCCAACCCCATGCACTGCGTGACAGGATTTCCATGAGGCGAAAACCACTCTGTGGGCACCCTACACACTGTTATCTAGAGACTCGACATAAAGACTTATATAATATACAGTATGTTCACACAACAAGCGTGAAAAACACACACTCACTCTCTCTCTCTCCCCCACACACATACCCACACACACATGCATGCATGCACACTATAAGCCTACCAGACACAGTGACACTCACCTGAAGCTCCTGAGCAGCACAGGGGAGAAAGAAAGAGAGTGTTATCGACACGGTGGTGACAGACAAGAGAGCATTAACATACAACACACCAGACCAGAATAGACCAGGGCTGTGTTTCCAAACACCATAGCTGCTATTAGCTAACCAGTTAGCGACTCAGTTGGTTGGCAATGGGACGTTGCATTGCCACCGACAAAGCTGATAACTTCGTTAGCAACTATGGTTTAGGGAAACACGCCCCAGAATAGAACAGAACAGAACAGAATAGATAGAGGAGAGAATCAGCAGGCAGGAGAGAACCTGGCACTGAACATGGAAGCTTTAGTGGCAGAGGGGACAGAGAGACAGTCAGACTTGCTTATTTGCACTGGCAATGCACTTGTAATGTACTTTCTAGCACTATGGTTATGTCAAAGGATCCTTCTGCACAAGTAGATTTTTTCTCTGTATTTTTAGTGGTGTGTGTGTATGTCATGTGCATGTCATATTATCGATGCTATGGGATGCCTTAATTACCAATGGGACAAATAAAGTATCTATCTATCTATCTTTTTAACTATCTTTCTTTCTTAGGTAGTGGTCATCCCTGACAGAGCAAATAAACTCTGTGTTCAAATCATCCACTCAATCACTATTTAGAGAACTAAGCACTGAGTAACCTGAGCTAGTATGTATGAGTAGGTAACTGTGAGACTATAGCCATTTCGCCATTCAGCTTTTAGGCAATTATAGTGTATGGCTTCATTCCAACGCCTCCCCTAAAACCCTCCCCTTCACTTTCATGGGTCAGCTTCTGATTGAGCTGATTTCTTCCAGTTACATCTGAGGGTTCAGAGCTTTGAGCTTAGGGAGGACATTGGCATTCAGGCCATGTCTGTTTTGGCTTGAACTGGAGTGCAGTTTAATCTTTGCTGTGCTAAAAGGGGTCATTCGGAGTGAATCAACACACAGCCCTCTTGTTTGAAATTGCTGAGTGCTATTGGTAGATATGAGATCAACAGAGTTTGATACAACATACAACAAATAGTGAAACTGCAGTCAACGCCAACTGATGAGGACATGGAAACATTGTTTCAGCTTTGTTTTCCTGTGCCCCCATCAGTTAGTGTTAGCTGCCAGTTCACAAAATTCGGTCTACGTTGTACCAAATGCTGTCTTTTTTATAGCTGCCGACAGCACTCAGCAGCCTCAAAGAACAGGGATATGGGTTGATTGACTCTTGATTTTTCCTTTGAGATCCAAGTAGTGGTCTGATGCTACATTAGCCATTCCAAGACCAGGTCTACTTGAAGGGCCACTCACCTCGCCATCCTCCAGCTCCACGTCCAGGAAGTCGAAGTCGCGGAAGACGCGGAACTGCTGTTCGGAGGCGGTGTCGTCTAGTGTGTCCTGCTCACGTGTGCCGTCCTCCGACGACACCTGACTGGGCTGATGCTCCATCAGGTCAAGGTCACCACAGGATGAGAAGATTACCTGAAGTAAAAAACAAGATGCTTGTGTGATCTGTGCTCTTACACTGAAATGTGGCCTTTGCAAGTTTGTGATGGAAAACAAAGACTGATCCTGCTGAGAATTATGCAGATAACATGTAATTAGGTTTCTTTCAGTGATGATCAGACTACAAGTAAGTGACATTTTTAATATCAGCCACATTTACACGTTGCACATACATGCAACTCTGTGCACTATGTCTATATCATTATTCTTTTTTTTTTTCACCACTAAATAGTGACTAATTTATATCTTCATTTGTAGGAGTGTGTTTCTGTTTCCAGTCTGTCCGTCTTGCTTTTAGTGGCCTTTGTGATGAATTTGTTCAAATCCCAGGAGTGTTCCGGTATTTGCTCTGGAACAGAATTCCGACTACTGTGTTGCTTAGGGGGGAAACATTAAACAGACCAATCAGGCTTGGTGGGTGTGGTCTTACCGAGGGGTTCTTGGAGAGGCCGACCTCCTGGCCACACAATGACAGGACGTTCACCAGCTTCTCACGGGTCCGTTTCTAAGAGCCAGACAGACACAAGCAGAACAGTGATTAATTAGAAACAAAACATTACTCAAATGCACACACACAAATATAAATACACACACACACAGTCAAACACACACGCTTAGAGAGAGAAAGAAGTCAAATGCACACTCAAATGTGTAAACATTACACATTACAGAAACATCCAGTACATAAATGCACAGATTTGTCTCTCTGTAACACACACACACACACACACACACACACACACACACACACACACACACACACACACACACACACACACACACACACACACACGCACACACACACACAAAGTATAGTATGTAAAAGAGCTCAAAAAAAAAGAGTGTATTAGACACCAAGTACAGTTATGAGGAGTGTGCTTGTGGTAGTGTAGAGTTGAGTGTGAGTGTGATCACCTGTGAGGACTGAGGCCTCTTCCAGCTGACGGGCACCAACACGTTGTTGGAGTTGGAGCCAGAGGAGGTGGACGAGGTGCTTCGGGTAACAGCGATGGCCCTCGCCTTCCCGTCGCGGCCCGCCGAGCCCTGCAGGTCGTCGTACCTGCGGCCGATCACTGGCGTCTGAAGAACACACCGCAACACACACACACACATTAAGAACCTTACGGACGGAATGGAATTGGAATTATGTCTAGGCATACACAGACACCTACCAAACTGAGCATAACAAGTCAGTGCCTGCTAGCTTCATCCTGCCCACATATTAGAGAGTCTGTCAAACAGCATCCACCCAGTCTTCCTGTTGTTTCACAGCCCAGGCTCTTTCTCTCCCCTTTTCTCTATCTCTCTCTCTTTCTTCCATTCTCTCTCTCTCTCTCCCTCTCTTACGTACTGTCTAAGCCTTCTCCCTCTCCCATGTTTTCTCTCCTCTCCTCCCCGCCCTCTGCTTCTCTCTCCCCCTTTTGCTGTCTCTGAGTGGAAAAAACAGGCTAATTGTAGCATGGCTTATCGCTCTGTGCCTGCGTCTCCATCAGCACAGGATCTCTCTGCTCTTTTATCGCTCAACAGCAGCCAGGCAAACGGGTGATTAGTCAATGGGAAGGAAGGAAAACGACTCCTGCCTTTTTTCCCCTTTTTTTGAAAGTCTGCACTCCAAGTACTGATTCAAGATCAGGGGTGAGGTTGTCTGGACTGTGATATCACTCCTTGTGAGATCAATGGAAAATCTGATCATAGATCTGAAAACGTGTACTAGATTTATGATGCAAACAGGAGGCTTTTTTAGCAGGCAGCTGACTTGAGTTTTCTAGATATGACTATTCTAGAAAGAAAAAAAAATGTTAGGAGGGGGACTTCCTTTGAGCATTTCCCTTCCCTCACAACATGACAATGAAGATTGTATATCAACATAACCTGAAAACAAGGTCAGATACAAAAGGTCAGAAAAAAAGCATTCAAAACAATTCCTCTTTCCCAGTGCATACAAATACTTGGATGGATGATTACATGGAGAGTTCAACTGATGAGGTCAACTGATAAGCAGAGTGGTCAGGTGAATGGTTCACATGGTTCTCTTCTGATTCTAGTCTTCATGTCGTGAACTCTGAGTGAGCTCTTCCAAAACCACTGCTCCTCTCACACTCCTAAATCCATTGGTTTTCAGTATCACTACACAGTCCAATAATATAGCCCATACACTAAGGTGACAACAACAGCTTGAATGAGAATGAGAATGAGAAAAAACACATAGAGCTGGAATTGATAATGTCAGAGAGATATGATACCAGTGAATTAAAGCATTTGATTCTCGATTCAACTTCTCGAATTCTCGATTCTTGATTCCCACCCCTACACTCTCAGTATCACCTATGTTCCCTCCCAACAGTTTCACTTAAGGTCATTGCATGAAGGTTCTTTTTAGAAACTATTACACCTCCAAAAAGTCCAGAGTTGTGTCAGGCTTTTAAATGGACATGTAGCCCATTTAACACAGACGGAGCCTTCACAGGCAGAGAGATGGCAGGACAGGAAGAGAGAGAAAGATCTAGATGGTGAAAGAACAGAAAATGGAGGGACTCCTACCTCTGAAATGTCAAAATGGAAGTCCAGGGTTTTCCCGGGCAGTGCTTTTGAAGAGCCGTCCCACACTCGACTGACCTCAAGATGCGAGAGGTCGCCATGGCCGTATGCCGGCAGGACCAGACTGGCCGAGCGAGATACCACGAGCTTCAGGATGTTCAGGGCCTCCTTCCAGTGTATCGTCTGAGAAAGACACACACACACACACACACACACACACACACACACAAAGCATGTATAAATAATAATCATGATTTATTATTGTCAGCTATTTTATCCATATGCAATCAACCCATGAATGAAATACATCAGCATGCACTACTACTGACTACTGCACATACATGTTATACATGTTACTGCTATGTGTAACATTTGGATGCTTACCTGAACAAACTTCTCGATGGTCTTGAGGACCTCGACATTGAAAGGCTTGACCTGTATGATGGCTAGATCCATATGGCTCAGTAGACTGTAGATGATCTGCAGGAGGGGCTGTTGCATGCTGGGAAGGCCTTTGTCCAGCAACTGTCATGAAATGAAATGACATGAAGGAACGAGCAAACCAATAGATAATAACTGATATATCTGAGTATCTTTTTTGTGTCTTTACAGACCACAAGATGCTTTACCTCTGCCATGTAGGTGACCATGTTGAGGGTGATGTCAGCGAAGGCCTCGTGCAGATAACGGCATACCACACTGACCCAGGAGAAGGGATCTCGAGTGTAGGAGCGTGTTTTATACAGCGTCATCACGTGAGCCAGGTGAGAGAGTTTCGTGTTCTTCTCCTTCTCCTCTAGACACACCTGACGCACAGACACACACGCACGCACACACACACACAGTAACATCGTAATTAGCGGAAATGGTCAGGCTGCCTTAAGTGGCTCCATGCGTGTGGGCAGAACGCCCAAAGAGGACCTGAATCAGGGCAGTGGTTGGCTACACACCTGTGCTATCCTCTCAGCGCTCTCCTTGCAGAACTGAGTGGGGCTGTCAAAGTGCTGAACCAGGTGAGGGAGTAGACAGAGCACATTTAGAGGGAAGCCTGCAGGTGTGGGAGAAACATAGAGAGAAAGAGCATAGCTGTTTACTTTTACAGGCTGCTGGAAATGTATTTAGATAAACTTTATTTAGATAAACTTTACAGATGGGATGTAGAAATTAAGAGGAATTCAGTTCCTCTTGACCCTTGAGTCAAAACTCATAAATATCATCAGTGTGAAATGATAGTTTGTCATAGAGCATCTAAGCATCTATATCTAGTTTCTATAGGACCATCCACATAAAGTGACCTAAATAACTATTACACTAATGGCCAGTATAATGCCCAGCATGATGCCCACACTAATGCCCAGTCGGTAGCGTCCTGCGCTGGCACACACCTATGGCCTGCGAGGTGTCCACCACGGTGACGCGGGAGACAGGTGTGAGCTGGCAGAAGAGCTGCAGCGTGAGGTCGCAGGTGGCGGGCGAGGTGAAGCCCTTGAGCAACAGCTGCTGCAATCCGGCGAAACCGCTCCAGCGGAGCTGCGCCTGCAGCTTCTCCAGACGCTCGCGGTTCTCGGGCCGGTCGAGGGGCACGCGCGCCAGCAACTTGTGCACCAGCCGCAGCGCCATCTGATACTCGAACTCGAAGTCCGACTCCATGAGCGAGACGGCCACCCAGAAGACGGTGGCGAGCAGCGAGGCTGGGTGCCCTGCGTGGCTCGGGTCCAGGACAGGCAGGGTGCCGGAGGTGGAGGAGGCGGACGAGCCGCAGCCGCTGCGGGGCGATCCACGCTGGATCACGCCGGGCTGGGTGCACGCCTGGATGCGGTCCAGGGTGGCCGAGCGCGGCGGGTTGTCGGACGGGGAGCGGGCGCTGGGGGGTTGACCTCCGCCACCGCCGTTCTCTCCGCCAAACTTCTTGGGCACGGAGTAGCTGCGTTGGTGGCGGCTGCGTTCGGCTGTGCCATCGGCACCGTGCGGCAGATTCAGCTGGCCCGTGCTCTTCCTGTTAGAGTTTAGCTTCCCACTCACCAGGAAGTCAGGTGATGAGGCCCTGGGAAAGAGAGGAACACAAACATGCGCATATGCAGCGTGAAAACACACACAGACATGGAGTGCATAACTTTATTTACAATATACTATATTATATATATATATATATATATGTTAGCTATGTGTATTACATGCAGGTACCCATATCAACACACAGATGTGAGCTAAAAAAAAAAAACAACCTACAGACACAGTTGCAGTTGCTTCAACATACAGTCTGCAGGTGGCAATCTCACCTGGTTAAAGCTGCCATGAGGTCACTGTTTTTCAGGCACTCAGCCAGGTTATCCACCACCGACTCCAGCGTAAGCAGCACCTCCATCACATAGCCCTGAGAGAGAGCCATGCGACACATGAGTGATGAGAAACACACACTCCCATGGGACTGACACTTCCAAATGGACCCAGTGCATGGATGCAGACAGTGCAGACAGTACATGGAGTCATTTGCATGTGCTAAGAGAAATTACTGGATAACTGCCTTAGTCCAACTAAAGTGCTGGACTATTCATAAACTGATAACACACCCAGATAATTTGACTGAAAGTCATATAACTCCTGCATTTATATTGCAATCAGACTATAGCTGAAATGGAGATGTGTGTTATCTGTCTTCTCCCTCTTCTTCAAATGGAGCCTAAACCTAACTATACTGTGTATATTTTCTTAGGATTTATGTTGTTATAGGCCTTATACAGGATGAGTCAATTAAGGTAGGCCTGTGGGTAGCAGAAAACAATGCAGGCATGGTAGCAGTACTAGCAGTGTTAATTATGGCTTTTTCATTTTCATCAATGGAGTGCTTCAACGCTCTTATTAATTTTACTGATTATCTTGAGGGCCACTTGGTGCGTGCCCTGTAGTTTCATTGAAACCAACTTTACTGAGGCAGGAAATGAAAGCATTTCTGATTAGCAGAATTAGCAGTTCTGAAAGCAGTTTTGATAATTGTGGTACTTTCCAGTTGACAGACAGCAACCATCTGTAACTGGTTAGGCTGCAGGAAACAGGAAATAAAACACTGAACAGGCTGATGATTCAACTCGCATGCCACACTAAACCATACTGAACCCCACTCCAACCAACTCCCTTCTGTTAAACATGGCCTGGCAATATTTTGGCCAAATGTTTTTTTTTTTCTCAAGTAACTGTCAAAGTTAGAACCAAGAGACTTGAGATTATAACGTTTGTTTGGGTGTGGTGATGGCCTGGCGTCTGGGTGTTTAGGGCTGTTGTGATAAGTGATTTCCAATGAACAATGTTTCTGCTTAGCGGCAATGTTTTTGTTAGCTGTAGCTGTATATTTGTGGTTTTCATTTGTAAATGAAATGTCTCTCTCTATGTCTTTCTCTCTCTCTTTCTCTCTCTCTCTCTGTCTCACACACACACACACACACACACACACACACACACACACACACACACACACACACACACAAACACACACACACACACACACACATACACACACACACACACACACACATACACACAATCACACAGACACAAACACACACACACAGAAATATGCAAAAACACACACAGAAACACACACACACACAGACACACACACACACAGAAATGTGCAAAAACGCGCACACACACAAACACACACACACACAGAAATATGCAAACACGCACACACTCAAACACACACACACACACACACCTGCACCTCGTCCCCGTGCTCGCCCACCACCTCCACGAGGCGTGACAGGATGTCGGAGACAGCGTGGTGAGACAGCGGCTGACGCAGGGCCCTGAAGATCTGAAAGGAGCGTCCGGCGTAGTGGCGTGATGAGCTACACAGTGCGGTCTGCAGGGCCACGTCACTCAGCTGCTGCTCCAGGTGGAAGTCTGACACACACAACACACAGACACACACACAGACAAACACACAGTTAGATGACCGAAATATATTACTTGAGAAAGTGTTAAATACATAATGAAAGTAATATGTAACATTTATAATCTAATATCACAATTAATATGAAACATTCAATTATCATTAAGTTATAGTAAATAGATATGACGGTAATTAAAAACAAATTAGTTTTAATTTTTAAAACAATAAAAACTGCTGAACCCCACCTGACTTGGACTCCTTGAAGATGGACATGACGTGACGCAGGAAGTTGGACAGCTGCTCTGCGCTCTTGGAGTTGGGGTTCTTGGGAGTGATGTCCTCATGACACCACAGTGGTCCGAACGCCCTAAGCAACAACAGGACAGTACTCCAGGCACTGTGCCACCCCCCGCCACCAACCACAGTCACACCGCCGTTAACTCACCACTAAACACATGCCACACACACACACACCCACCCACCCCCCTCCCCGACGTGGGGGCTTTGGCTTTAAACACCATTTTTGGTGTGGTGATGATGTGTGGGTGTTAATGGGTTCTGTCACTAATGTCTTACGATTATGACTAATGTTTTTAGCTAGCGGTATATAGTGGACAATACTGCTTTGTGAACTTGTTTGTGAGCCTGTTTGAACATTTATTTGCATTCAATAATTTACATAGAGGCCATTTTCTGTTTCAGCCAGTAGAGGGGGCTGTTAGTTAGTGTATGAGTGGGAATGTGCTGACCATCCCTACATTACAGTTAAAACACTAGCACCTGGGAATGAGGGAGTTTTACTCACAGATGCTTATTCTTGCTTGTCAGATAATCACAATAAACCTATAAACAAATATAGCACTTTCCTTTGCCTATGTTTCTGTTTGTTTGTTTGTTTGTTGTTTATTTGTGAAGGGTTAATTTTAGGTGGTTTGTATGAAGTGAGTGAAATTGTCCTACATAAATGATCCATGTGAGTCTCGATGCTGCCATGTGTGTGTGTGTGTGTGTGTGTGTGTGTGTGTGTGTGTATACCCACCTGGTGGTGAGAAACTCGATGAGCTTGTTGGTCTTCTCATCGCTCTCACTGGAGGAGTCGTCCAGCTCTTCCAGGTCGGTGCTGATCTGCGGAAGGTTGCCCACGCTGCCGCCCAGGCTCACGCTGGACGAGGTGGAGGACGAGCTCAGGCCCGAGTCCGCCATAGACGACGGACTCTCCCGCAGGAAGTCAAAACCCCCTGCCAAAGAAAGAGGAAACAATCAGAGGAAGAGGAGAGGATGAACGAGAGACTTAGTAGAAGTAGACTTAGAAGTAGAAGTAGACTTAATCACTTACAACAGTTCTCACAGTCTGTACCACTAATCTGATGGATGGTTCCAGTAATGGTTGATGTACAGTACTACAGTACAGTATATCAAAGTGCAGTATACTAAAAAAGAATTAATTTCTATTGTCTAGCAGTGGTCTCATTTTGACAACAAACTAAAAGGTCGACAATCTATTGGTCAGATAGAGGGGAGACTAGAGAGATCTGTGGCAAACACACAACTATCAACTTTGGGAATGTAAACTGCATAGTGATATCCATGACAATTAGGCCAAATAAATTGAACCCAGTTACACTTGGCATAAAACATGTGACCAGCAGGCAGCTTTCATTATGTTCTATTATATTCACAGTATGTAAACAACAGCAGGAAGTGAACACCAGAAAAGGATTAATGTTATTGTGTAACCTGAGAGGCCATGTCAAAGAGCACAATGCCACATTATGGTGACACCCACACTATTCAAAATGTCAAACTGGCCCACATCCTCAGGGGCCTACATCTTTAAAAATAAAAAAAAAATGGTTCTCCAAAGCTCTCAAATTGTTTTGCCCAATTTTTTTTATTGTGATTTTTTTTTACCCATAAACCAGGAAAACTTCCGTATTGAATTTCACCTTAGGGCTGGTGTCAAATATCACCTTGGGGTAGGCTGGCATCAAACACCACACGCAGGCTGTGTGTGGTATCATGCAAAGGCTTAGGGTGTGGCACCCCTAAGGCTTCAGCACATTTACCAGAAGGACAATAAAACAAAATGCTCCTACAGCATCGTAACATAGTGCAACCGAGCAATGAACTTCACGTAAGAATGCAGTGCAACTGTTTGCTCATGCCGGCACGTTTTTAGCACAGAAATAATTTGGCTGGGTTTCTCAAGTTCATAAATTGTTGACTGTAAATATATCAAGCTGCTCTGTGATTGGATGTAGGCAGGATTGGTGCCTAGAGGCGAAGAAACTGTGGAATGCCAATCTCACATGTGACACCTACTGGATGTCTGAACATTCTGACAAGCTCCAGAAGGTTCTAGAAAAAGATTCTCACCGGTGTAGAGGTACTCGGGCTGGTAGCTGGACTTCACGGTGAGGGTTTTGTTGTCGCTGATCTCGCGGGTAAGCAGCAGAACCGAGGCGATGACCTGGAAGTTGTTGTTGCAGGACAGGGCAATGAGGAGATGGAGCAGCAGACGCTTGCTGTGTTCAAACACCTCTGGCCGGTAGTGATCCAGACCTGAGAGACACACACACCCACACACACAATTACTCAAGACCTAAAGACAACCCACTCCAAGATACCAATGACACTCAACACGAGGGATGAATTTTACAAAATAGCTGCTAGATGCTGCATGTATATCTACATGTATAGATATATGATACACACTGTATCAAGTCAGAGACAGAGAGACACATTCACACATAAAAGCACACAAGTCAGAGACAGAGAGACACATTCACACATAAAAGCACACAAGTCAGAGACAGAGAGACACATTCACACATAAAAGCACACAAGTCAGAGACAGAGAGACACATTCACACATAAAAGCACACAAGTCAGAGACAGAGAGACACATTCACACATAAAAGCACACTTTCCAACACAAGAGGACTTTCCTCTCCATACTGCTTTGCCACATGAGGTGTAGAACTTCACAGCACTGACTAAGCACCTCTGCACCACTACAGCCACTCAGACCTACAGTAGGAGTCCTACACCACCACGCCATAGCCCCTCAGACCTACAGTAGGAGTCCTACACCACCACCATAGCCCCTCAAACCTATAGTACAAGTCCTACACCACCACGCCACAGCCTCTCAGACCTACAGTATGAATCCTACTGCTGCACCATGGCAGCAGATCAAGCCTCCAGTCAGAGCCCAAGGCCCATTACAGCACTCCAGGACAACCGATCAGACAGCATGTTTATGAAATTCTCAGCACTTCCAACCCCTCTGAGACTGAAGCCTGACAACCTCAGGGGTTGCCACAGGATGTCTGCTCACTGGGAAGAAAAGAGAGCAGAGGTCTTGGCAGGGCTTAGGAGGCCGCAGGGCTCTATGTCACCATCCCCTCCTCCTCCTTGTCTGCCCCCTCTGGGCTCATCAGATCTTAGGAGGCCGTATGGCCTTATGTCACCATCTCCTCCTCCTCCTCCTCTTTCTCTGCCTTGTTCTTCTCCTCCTTCTCCCATCTTGCCCCTCCACCCTCTTTTCTCTCTCATTTCATATCCATTTTTGTATCCTGTTGTTTTTTTTTGTAAGTGGCAGACACATTTTTAACATTCCTGGCATTACTGCACTGTGTTCCTCGGCTGGACGTGGCTCTAAGCCTCAATTAGCCTGGGGAATGTGACGGCGCACTGCGCCTCCGACTCCGACTGACAGGGGCAGACACACACACTCTGACAGACATATAGGATGACACATGGTCTTTAAACAGCCATTACTCACTGATAACATCAGTGTAACATCATACCACACCTCCTTTTGTGGAAAAAGAGAATCAGTCCTCTCAAAATATTCACCTGTCTGGAGTCCAGAGATGGATAAACAGAGAAAAGAGAGAAAGAGAGAGAGAGTGACAGAGAGGGGGAGAGAGAAAGAGAGAGGGAGAGAGAGAGAGAAAGAGAGAGGGGCAGGGGAGAGAGAGAGAGAGAGAGAGAAAGAGAGAGAAAGGGGCCTACCAAGAAAGAGGGCATGAAGCAGGAGGGGTAAATGCAAGGCCCAGTCTTCCCTCACGCTGTGATCCACCACCATCTCTGTCATGAATATTACTGCAATGTTACACCTGTAAAATACACACACACACACACACACACACACACAAACACACACACACCCAAAACACATTTTAGAAACTATGTTACACACCCTACCATCCTTTGAAATTATACAGAAATATCTGCTGGTAAATCTTGCATAAGGAGAGAGGGACTATTTTAGGTGCTGTGGGACACAACTGAAAGTCATAACATTCACGCCTCACACTGACTCTACTTCTGTGTTGTGCCTCCAGCTTTGTGACATTTGTGTGCTTGTGTGTGATGAGAGAAATAGATCTCTGTCTCCATGGGCATAGCAAAACACTGTGGCATCCATGGTAAACAAAACAACACGGGAGCGTGTCAGTGAGTGCTTTTTTGTTCATTTGACAGTTCAAATGAGCATTTTCATTGGACATGCATACACACATATTCCGTTTCTGTGTGTGTGTTTGTGTGTGTGTGTGCGTGTGTGTGTGTTTGCATGCAAAGGAGCATTTTCATCAGAATCAGTATGTACATCTACCACTGATCATGTGTATCTGTGTGTGTGTGTGTGTGTGTGTGTGTGTGTGTGTGTGTGTGTGTGTGTGTCTATGAGTGTGTGTGTATGTCAGTGTGACTATGTGTGTGTTTGTGCACACCTGTGCAGAGGTCCTCGTGGGGTGATGGTCTCGGGCAGGTAGTCAACCAGTGGTGCCCAGCAGCCTCCATTGACTGGCATAGGTAGCGGCTGTGGCCGGTTGCTCTCCAGCACACCGATGAGCCAGTTGGCATAGGGAGGAAGTGGATCATCTGCCACAGGCACCACAAGGGAAAAAAAAACTCAGTTAGGGCCTGTGTAAATGTCAGTACACACCAAGTGTGGATTTCCACTGGAACTATTTGCATCAAATAAAGCAGGTGATAAAATACATGTGTTTATTCGAGCCCTTTCACACAGAGGACAAAATTTCCACATGCATTTTTCCCACATTCTCGTATTTGAATTTGTCCGGTGTGCACTGACCTTAAATGGTAAAATGGACTGCATTTATATAGCGCTTTTCTACTCCTACGAGTACTCAAAGCGCTTTACATTGTATGCCTCACATTCACCCATTCACACACATGAACTCACACACCGGTGGCGGAGGCTGCCATGCAAGGTGCCAACCTGCCACCGGGAGCAATTTGGGGTTCAGTATCTTGCTCAAGGACACTTGGATGGGGTCAGGCAGAGGGGGCACGAACCTGCAACCCTCCGGTTGCCGAACGTCACCTCTACCATCTCCCCCACCATCTCTTAAGTCACCCGAGAACTATCGCACACTGACAATACATGAATCACTCCATAAAACAAAATGCAGTGATCAGCTGTTTGAGTAAAGAGACCAATCCACACTGCATGCATGAGTACTGGTGCTTGGGGGGGGGGGGGGTTAGAGCTATAACCTTGAGGCTAGCGACTAGTGACAAGTTCCACCAGGGATGCCAGGATCTGAGCTGCTGACGACCAGCTCTGACGTCAAAGCCTAATCGTGTCTCCGAGGAATGATATCCCACCCTTGCATCAGCGCTATCTAGATGAGCACGGGGGTGGGAGAGAGCGGAGGCGTGATGGCAAATCCTCCCTAGCCAGCCATCACAGGTATGCACACTAAATGCTAACCAGGTGACATACCTCCACTTCATGCATGGGAGATTCCTAGAGATGCATTGTTCAGATACCCCCCCCCCCTCCACTCCCCCTATATCTGCATGTGTGGTGTGCACTCAAGTGATCTCTGTTGAGTGTTTTGGCACAGGGTGTGCATACGCAGCTGGTCTGTGTCAATGAACAGCGAGTGTCTGTAAGGCTCTGAGGCATGGCAGGCCAGTGGCGATAGTTACTGTTGTTTGATCGGTTAAGTTATCAAGACACAGTTTGGCATAAAACAAGAGTACATGGGACAGTACACAGGACAAACACAACAAAGACAAGCCGTGGGAATAAGGAGCTTTTCTACACCTCAGCATAGATGGAGCATACTCTTCATAAACCATTAACGGAACACACACATACACACACATACACACTTACAATACATTCATACACATTTCCTTCACAGTCACAAAGCTTTGTAACATGTTTTCTGCACTGTATGTTAGAGGTTGAAGAGATTGATTGTAAATATATTAAATGATATTATTATTATAAGTTAAAGGTTAATACTCACTCTTCTCCTCATCATAGGAGCCACCTGAGCTGTTGCTATAGCGAGACTCCAGCCTGTTATGTGCCCTCGCCACGTTACTTAACCTGGACACACAACAAAACAAAACAACAAATTTTGGAATATTCTAGAAAGCTGCAAAGCCACAGATGCCTTCAAATCAAATTCAAATTCACAAACAAAGGAGACAAAACACCTTTGAATCCTAATTTCCAACAAGGAGCACAGATAAATCACAAGTCAATTAGTTTGCCAAATGCAGCTGATTAAAGAGGACATCATGAACACAATGAGTCTTACTGAAGTTTTATTCTTCAGTATCAGCACATAGTCCAGTAATGTAGCCTATACACTAAGGCGACAATATCAGTAATATAGCCTATACACTAAGGTGACAATATCAGTAATATAGACTAATATAGCCTATACACTAAGGCGACAATATCAGTAATGTAGCCTATACACTAAGGTGACAATATCAGTAATATAGCCTATACACTAAGGTGACAATATCAGTAATATAGACTAATATAGCCTATACACTAAGGCGACAATATCAGTAATGTAGCCTATACACTAAGGCGACAATATCAGTAATATAGCCTATACACTAAGGTGACAATATCAGTAATATAGACTAATATAGCCTATACACTAAGGCGACAATATCAGTAATATAGCCTATACACTAAGGTGACAATATCAGTAATATAGGCCTAATACAGCCTATACACTAAGGTGACAATATCAGCTTATTAGAATGAGGAAAACTATGTAGAGCTGTGTTATCCATTTCAATTTTGTATTTGAAAGACCCATTGACAATGTTCTGAAAAATGTCGGCACTGATAATAGGAATTGATAATGTCACAATAGCGGTGAATTGAAGCATTCAAGTCTCAGTTCTAACCAATTCCCAGTTCTCGATTCCCATCCCTAGTGTGTACATCATCAACTTACCTCTCCTCGTTCTCCCGGGCGATCTTGGCCTCGTCTGTGTCTGGAAAGTTCTCCTGGGCAGCCACCACAGTGTTACTGCTTGAGGTGGTGCCTAGAGACAAAAAACAAAATGCCAGCATCAGAGCACATGTTGTGTCTCCGAAAAAGCCACAGGGCCATTCCCTTGTGTCACCTTTCAAGCACTCATCACTACTTTGGCTACAAAGACACAAGTCACCATGGTGTCCTTTTCCTGAGTTATGTAATTTAGCAAAAACAGAATAGCAACAACAAAATAAAACGAAACAACCTTATTACATAATTTTGAAAAACAAAACAAAACAAAATAGTTCAGAGAATAAAACAACCTTCAACCTTCATTATTATCAAGTTCTTTACTGAAGCCTATGGGGGCACCAACATCCAGGTGACGGGAAGATGGCTGTGGTTTGGCCCAGGTTACGGACTCACCTGAGGCGACCACAGAGGTCTTGTTGCTGGCAGCAAAGCGGTAGAAGGGGGGGTTGTCACAGTGCAGGACCACCGGGTTGACCGGGTCCGTCTGCTGCAGCTCAAACAGCAGCTCCTCCATGGTCTGGATGGTGTTGTTCCGACACAGGTAGATCACCACCTTCTTAATCTGAGAGAAGGAGGAGGACAAAGCATTGATTTAGGATGGATTAGGGTTATTTGCGCAGAAGGTGAGATCTTCCAAAAGTGGCACCACATACAATTAGTCAGATGTTTCATGTTTCAATAGATGTTTTAAGAAACAACACAGTATGTGTGTGTGTGTGTGTGTCTGTGTACATGCGTGGATGCGTGCGGCTATGTGTGTGAGTCTCTTTGTGTATATGTGCATGTGTGAGTGTGAGTGACAATATGCATAATTGTGTGAGTGTGTGTGCGTGTGTGTGCATGTGTGTGTGTGTGTGGGCGTGACAGAAAAAGAGAGAGTGTACTCACATATGGCAGTAGAGTGGTATCACTGCTGACCCCACAGAGACTGATAAGGAACTGCAGGGTCGTTCTCAGGTTGTTGCACCAGTTGTCATTGGTGACCAGAGCGTTCCATGCATTCTCCATCTCAGGCCCGGGAAGCTCATCTCCATACTAACACACACACAAACACACACACACACACACACAGAAAGGGAGAAATAGAGAGAGAGCAAAAGAGTATGGCAGAAAACACACAGTTTAGTCAAGTAAGTCAAACCACACCACACTTCCAATGTTATTTCATTTACTTATTCAAGCATTTACAGCACTCTTAGACCTGCTGTTAAACCACTTTAAGTGAACTGAGAAACCACAGTGCACCACACACACACTCACACACGCACACACTCACCTTGGCAGTCATGTACATGAGGTTGTTAAGCACCAGAGAGGTGGCCTGCAGGGAGCCCCAGCCGTTGCCCTTGAGGCGGTGGCTGACGCCCAGCCCTCCGGCCCGGCCGCGGGCCTCCTCCTCTGGGGTGCAGGGGCTGGATGTGGGAGGCAGACCCGTGTCCACCAGCTCAATGTTGTTGAGCCATGGCAGCAGGTAGGTCAGCATGATCTGTCTGCCATTGGGGTGTGTGGTTGGGAACCGCTGGCTCACCTCTGCATGTGTGTGTGTGTGTGTGTGTATGTTTGTGTGAGAGAGAGAAAGAGAGAGGAAGAGAATGAGGATATGTGAAAGTGGATGTGAATGTGTATGTGAGTGTGTGTGTGTGTGTGTGTGTGTGTGTGTGTGTGTGTGTGGAAAGAGAGAGAGTATTTGTATGAGTAAGTGGGATACACAAACACGAAGCAGCTGTGGCACCATCATGCTTTGACACTCAGGTGTGTATTTACTGTGTGGTGGACTACAGCTTGCTGAGAATCTATGAAGATCTCACACACAAACAACAGAAAATCCACACCAACACACACACACACACACACACACACACACACAGTCAATCTCTCTCTCGCACACACACAAACCCTGCCAAACACTCAAACACATGTAAATACAAACACACACACACATACACAAACAAACTTGCTCAAACACTTGCATAAATGCACAGACCCTATCAAACACTGAAACAGAGACGCACTCACATACACACATACACACACAAACTTGCTGAAACACTCACATAAATGCACAGACATACACACACACACACAAAACTTGTCAAACACAGGCACAGAAAAGCACACACGCACACACACATACACACACACACACACACACACACGGTACCTGAAAAGAGGGGCAGTGTGAGCTCGGGGTACATGCTGGCCAGCTGGCTGGAGAGCTGGGAGAGGGAGACACTGTAGAGGGGGGGCAGGGGCCCGTGGGTGCCGTACAGGATATTCCCTGACTTCTGACCAGTGATTTTCTTAGAATAAACCGACAGCTTGGCCTCCAGGACCTGCTCAGTCAACACACCAACACAACAACACACACACTCAGATCTTTACACTACAGCTCTTCAGACCTGCTGTGCGCGGTGATCACTCAGTAGGTTTACATGCACAGGTACAGTAAGTGAGATATATAGGTTATAACTACCTGTGAGATACAGTAAGAGCTCAACTAGCACAGGTACAGTAAGTAAGATACAGGTATAGCTACCTGTGAGACATGGTAATACATTTATATTTACATTTAGGCATTTAGCAGACGCTTTTATCCAAAGCGACTTACAAAAGAGGATATGATTCAAGCTACAACACAATGAAAGAACGAACAAGGAGTGCATATTGCTAACATAGAAACTGCACCATTTTAAGTTGAAAGTGCAATAGTGCAGAGAAATGTAATTGTTAAGTGCATTCTCAAAGTTCAACTAGCACAGGTACAGTAAGTGAGATACGGATTTAGCAACCTGTGAGACACTAGCTTAACTAGCATAGATTCAGTAATACAGTTACAGTACAATACAGTTATAACTGAACTAACACAGGAGAGGAACAGAATTTATTGACTGAAATAAATGATCTGGATGTGTTAGTCCTTCTATGAGAAATTTGATTTCAATTAGTTTTTTTCAATTAGTCTTTTTCTAACCTCATGTACACGTGCTGACTGTAGTGAAGGAAAACTGCACTGCATGTATACATATGCTGTATGTATGTATGTATGTGTGTATGTGTGTATGTATGTGTGTATGTATGTATGTATGTATGTGTGTATGTATGTATGTATGTATGTATGTATGTATGTATGTATGTATGTATGTATGTATGTATGTATGTTCGTGTGTATGTATGTATATGTTTGTATGTATGTATGTATTTATGCTCTGTCTCCTACCTGCATCAGCTGCATTGAGATCTCATAAATCTCTCGGCTGGTGTCTGACGCCTTGAACAGCACCAGGTTCAGCAGGGTCACAATGTCACATGGGTAATTTCTGAAAGCACCCCATCAAACAAGCCAATATAAGGCATTTCAAATACTCATGAGTTTATGAAAATTCTCCTTATTCTTAATTCTCCTTATCCTTTGTTTTAGACTGAATCTTTCATGACAAGTAGCTAAAAGAGGTGTGAAAACATATATGGATTTTTATGCATGTTAGGTAACACTTTATTTGAGGGGGTCTACATAAGGGTGACATGACCTGTTATAAACATGACATGACGCGTATCATGAACATTAATGACACTTAAAAAATTTTTGAAACGCAGACTTTGGGATGCAGACATTACAAAAACTGAATGACACTTAATGACAACAGTCATAAACATCAATGAAGTGTCATTAATGTTTATGATACATGTCATGTCATGTTTATAACAGTCTCGTGTCACCCTTATGTAGACCCCTTCAAATAAAGTGCTACCATATATTTTGCATATATGCATTTATATGGATAAATATGTATTGAAAGAGCAGTACGTTAGTGACTGGTAAAAAGAGTGTGTTGAGTAATGTGTCTGACCTACTGCCACAGACAGTGGCTATGGCTTTGAAGCAGCCAGAGGCTAGCTGGTAGGAGCCGGTGAAGCAGCGGTCTACGGCCCAGTTGAACAAGTTCACCTGGTCAGGGTTCAGCTCCAGGAGCAAGACCACCACCTCACAGCCTAGACGGTGCACCTGCCATTATGCACACACACAGACACACACACACACAAATACACACACACACAGATACAACAAACATTAAAAAACATACCTCAGGCAAGGACATGAACCCAAGCTAACCTGCTGACAAGCCTGGAGCAAAGAATGATCAATTGCAAGAGGTCAAAAGTTCTAATATTAGTGATGCAAGAGAGCAGAGTATGACACAAGTCATTTCATGTTTAACCAACGGCATGACAGTGAGAGCAAAACTGGAGGAGGTCTTACTCGTAAGTCGTGACAGCCCAGGATGTTGTCGAGCCACTTGTAGAGGTAGCCATCAGAGGAGAGACCCACGTTGTCAAACACAGGACCGCAGCACAGCACTGCAGACATGGCCTGAGAAACAACAACAGCAGCTGCTTCACACAGACATAAACACTGAGATCTGAGATTAGAAATAGACATCTATTGCTGTTAGTAATCCCTCCCTGCTTCACAGCAGACTGCATCTCTATGGAGGCTGCTGGATGGAGAACGACACATCTCTACATCTGTTTCATCCTTTGAAAAACGTGATCAAAATGTGGACAATTTATTTACCTTTTCTGTCTTTCTTTTTCTTTTTTATTAATGTTGTAACAACAAATCCCACCAACACTGTTGTGTGTCAATAAAGTATCTATCTATCTATCTATCTATCTATCTATCTATCTTGACACGAAAACACCATAGAGAAATAACACGTCTATGTCTCATGGCAAAAGGAGTTATGGGTACAAACTCCCATATCATCTTCCAAATGCTATGTTTTGACAAAGAAATATGACACCATCAGGAGAAAGGGACATTCTTTAGACAAATACAAAAACAACACTTGGCAAAAGAACACACGCGTGCACACACACACACACACACACACACAAGCACACACACAAAGAACCATGGCCCAGAGCAGTGTATTGTTCCGAAAGTATGAAAGTGTGAAATTACATACACAGAAAACACACACAACTAGCATCTACACAGAATAGAATAGAAACTCTGACAACTCTTCTCAAACAGTGGAAACATGAGATGGTGAGAGGGAGAGACTAGATGGCACTGAGGGAGACACTGAGACCCAGCAAACAAAAGACAGGAGAAGGTAAATTGAGAAAATCAAGGAGGAAATAAAGAACGGAGCGATTAGACAAACAGAAGAAAAGAATAGAGAGGAAAAGCAAGAAAGGACAGAGATGAAAAAATTGACAGAGAAAAAGCCTAAAAGGTGAAAATAAGAAGTGAAGAAGAAAGAAAGATTTGTTTTCACATCTCTGTTTCACCTGACAGACTGAGGTCCCGCTCTCACACCCTCTGGCCCAAGCACACACACAAACCACACACACACACACACATACACACCACACACAAAACTGTCCTTATAGATGACACTTCATCCAAACTAATTTTAACTATGACTCAGCGTAGACTGTCCTCCGCCTGGGGTGGACCGTGTGAGATCATCACTATGGCTGGGGTGGACCGTGTGAGATCATCACTATGGCTGGGGTGGACCGTGTGAGATCATCACTATGGCTGGTGGATGACATTTCAGTTTCTCAGAACAGACAGGACTGACTGCGTGCCACAAGCCTTTCTGCCTTTGATCTTGCTGATGTCCACTAATGACAGAGGTTCCTCACGAGCTTTGCATTCCAGATCCGAATGCCACTTTATGGAAATTGACATTCCATGAAAATCGGTGAGGAGCATAACTAAGGCCTGTGTACGTATGTAGCCTCAGTAGATCTTCACTCATCTGAATGAGCTTTTCAGCATGAGTGAGCCGTGAGAAATATGCTCCACTTCACAGGCAAGTCACAAAAGCCTGTCTGTGTGTGTGTGTGAGAGAGAGAGAGAGAGAGAGAGAAAGAGAAATAGACATGGAGAACATTCATGTTTCCTATAGATAATAACTAGCTGCATCGTTAGAAATGGTTGGGCAATAACAAGTGATGAAAGCTTTGATGAAAGAACATACCTTGACCATAGCACTGGCATATGATGATAAGGTGTATGTGTGTACCTTGAGAGCACAGGACTGGTATATGGTGATCTCAAGGTGTGTGTGTGTGTACCTTGAGAGCACAGGACTGGTATATGGTGATCTCAAGGTATGTGTGTGTATCTTGAGAGCACAGGACTGGTATATGGTGATCTCAAGGTGTGTGTGTGTGCCACGAGAGCACAGTATTGGTATATAGTAATTTGGGGGTTGTGTGTGTGTGTGTGTATGTGTGTGTGTGTGTGTGTGTGTACCTTGAGGGCACAATACTGGTATCTAGTGATCTGGTGGTTGCGATCACTATAGCGGTCCAGCGGGGTGAACATAACGCTGAAAGGCCCTGCCCACTGGCTGAAGAGGATGAAGAGGTGATGCCTCAGACTCTGTTGTGGGAAGAGGAAGCGCCTGTGATGGACTGATAGAGAGACAGAGAGAGAGAAAGAGAGAGGGAGAGAGAGAGAAAAATAATTGAACATAATTAAACAAAGTGGAACTGAATGCATCTGAATGCTAAAATAGCTTTGCTACACTAATTGTGTTTTGTGGCTTAATTTTGGCCTCTCATTAAGTCTCTGATGTCCTATCAAGTCATTCTGACCCAGAAATTAGTCATCACAGACTGTAGGTCTATTCATAGACATCCACTGGGAAGGTTACTTCAGTGCATGAGTTAGAGTCTGTCCACAGATTTCATATGATTATGCCTGGAACAAGCACGCATTTACATACACAGATTTCTGCATGACAAACAGAAGTAAATTTGTAATTTGTCCGTAATTAGAGTAAACATTTTGCTATTGGGTAGGGTATATGACATGAAGGATGTGAGTGGGATTATGGGATGGCATTGCACGGTTACCTGGGACACACTGGATGAGGTTGGCCACCATGCCACTGAAGTGGGCTCGGATGTCCTTGAGGATCTCCAGTTCTTTGTCGTTCTCAGCCTCTAGCAGCATGCGGGTCAGGTCCACATACTCCAGGAAGAGAGCGCCCAGAGCCAGAGAGTCCCGCTCTAGAGCCCCGTTAGTACTGCACAGGGAAGGGGGGGGGGGGGGGGGAGAGAGAGAGAGAGAGAGAGAGAGAGATGCATTTTTTGCATTTCACACAATACAGGCTTTCTCCTACAAATGCTACATGAGAGGGTAGATGGGTTTAATCCAGGTCTTCTGTTATTTTTAGAAGACCTGTTTGTTGTAACTTGAAATTATTTAAGAAATAGATTTGAAGACAGTAAGGCTGGAGAAATGAAGACAGAGGAAGACAGAGACAGGAGATGCAAGGAATGAGAGAGTGCATGGAGAGAGTGAGAGAGAAGGAGAGAGGAGAGGGGAGTATGACAGTAATGCAAAAACAGTTGCCAGGCTGTGCCCCATCACTCTGATAATCTCAGCTGCCTTTCACTCTCTAATGACCTAGGGCCTGTGTGCCTGAAGGGAGTGCCCCATCACACAAACACACACACACACACACACACACACACACACACACACACACACACACACACACAGCTCACCTGTCACTGATCACGCCAGAGTCAGCCAGCAGCTCAAAGATGCGCAGCAGCTGAAGCCTGAGAAGGTCTCTGCGCTCACGACGCTTCTTGTTCTAGAGCCACACACACACACAAATCACACACACAAATCACACACACACACAAAAATCACACACACACAAGTCACACACACACACACAAACAGGAAAGCAGAGAATGTGTCTTAATGTATTTACTAGTACTATAGCTCTTAGCTAGTTCTTATAGCCCTTATTCCATGTCTAGCTAAAGGGTCGTTCACACAATAAGAACGATAACTATAAATATAAATATTAATACGCTCCAATTAATATGCATAACAACGTCCAGGTGTGAATAGCCCTTATCTGAGACTGAAGTCTTACCTCAGGTCGTCTCTCCAGAGCCTCTTTCATCAGTGGATGAAGCTCCTCCACCAGCTCCCTACACACACACACACACACACACACACACACACAGAATTAGTAATGAGAGGAATCTGTCACTTGAGAAACAGAGTAGAGGTTGCACTAGTGCACTGGAGCAGCTTGACGTTAATCCTTAGAGAAGCTATGCTGTATGCGTGGAATTAGTGCTGCTCAAACAAAGCTGTCTTGACATGTACTAATCAAATGGACCACAGATTCAGAAATTCGGCCCTTATCTCAGATGTGATCTTTTAATTACCTGTCTCTGAGAAAAGAGAGAGAGAGAGAGAGAGAGAGAGAGAAAAAGAAATACCAAAGATGCATGGCCGAGGCATTTTTGCTTTCTTTTTGCTTTTTGTGGTTTCAAATAGGGGCCAACTTATTGAGGCTTTTTTTAAAACTTTGTCAGTTATGTGAGCTATGGGAGGAATGTCCCAGGAGTAAGTCATTTGTCTCGTGATTGATGACTGACAGGAACTCTTTGCTAGGGGAGTCTGAGCGCTGTCAGTCTCACAGACACAGATTGTGTGTGTGTGTGCTTGACCCCATAAAAAGCACAGATGCTGACAGGGGTGAGTGAGATTCAAAACAGAGGGTGTGATCAGCTCTTTAACAGCCACACTTCTCACTGAGGTCAGTGGCATGGAGGCTCCTTGAGAGCCAAGCCATTTAAAAGGCCCCAGACAGCTCACAAACACAGTCATTATCATTATCAGTGGATTAACTTAATATTTACAATGACTTGTAATTGTTAGTAAATTAATTTCAGCAACAATGTCTGAGTCATGGCAGAGTCAAGGGGCCACTGGTTGCCTCACAACTGAAGTGCGTTATCTGACAAATACACTTACTTCATATGTACTCTCAGTTTAGTTGTATTGTATTGTATTGTATTTTGCTGCATTGTGTGCATTGTATTAACACACAAAATACGAAGCATTGACAGAATGTCTTGAGGAAGGAGAAAGTTGGGTCATGCTGGGTCACATGTTTGTGTGTATGGTGGTTACCTGAAGACAAGGGAGTTGGTGCGGCCGAAGCCCAGTACGAGGGACTCTGTGATCTCAATGCTCTCAGCCCTCATCAGGGGAACCAGCTGCTTCAGGAGCCAGGCCACTGACGGAGTGCCAATCACCTAATGAAACACACACAAACACACACCAAACACACACACACAGCAGACACAGACACAGACACACACACAAACACATACAGCAGACACACACGTGTAAACAAACACAAAATCAATCATTGTGATTGTGTGTGATTGTGTGATGAAAGTCAAGCTGCAAAAACCTTCTGTCAGTCATTAGGATCAATCTAAGCCCTCCAGGAGAGAAGGCTTCATCAATCATACAAATCTACACATATAGGAGTGATGACAATCAATCACTGAATCAATGACCCTCTATTCATTGCAGCCCAGCAAAGCACTTGGCAGCAAAGCACGTGCAGATGAGAAACCCCCAACACCACATACAGAGACACACGCTCTCATCAGCACTCAAACAGCAACCACCATATTTACACACACTAATACACACGCACACATACGCACACACACACAACTCAGCACTCAAACTTACACGTGCAGATGAGTAACCCCCAGCAATACATACAGAGACACACGCAACCAGCACTCACACAGCTACCACCACAAATACACACACACACACACACACACACACTCACACAAACACACACACAAACACAACCATACATGTATACAGAGAGAGAAAGACAGAAACACTCACACACACACACACATACACACATTCTTCAACCCCGCATCCTTCCTAGGGAGCGTTGGCAGTGACGGCATACCTTATTGTCGTAGGTGATGCTCCCGTCGGGCGTGGTGGCCATGATCTCTGGGGTGGAGGCACGCAGGTGGCCAGGACTCATGATGCTGGGCTTGGCCACACCCAGGCACAGGATCAGGTAGTTCCTCCACAGCGTCACGTAACCGTCGCCTGGCCCTGGCGTGCTGGTCTTCTTGGCATAAACAGGGCTACTGAGGAGACACAGAGGGGCAGAGACCGGGATGAAAGTCTGTTTGACTGGATGTATTAATAAAGATGTCATCAAAGCAGTGTGTCACTGTTTGTAGTGTTGGGGGTTACTCATCTGTAAGTGTAAGTGCTTTGGCGAGTATATGTGTGTGCATATGTGTCGGGTGATGGTCTGACTTGGGGTCATGGTGTGTATATATGTGAGTTTGTGTGTGTCTGCATATGTGTGCATGGATGTGTGCATGTGTGTGTGTGTGTGCATGTGTGTGTATGCATGCACATTTTGCATGTGTTTGTGTGTGTTTCATGTGTGTTTTGTGTGAGTGTGAATGCATGCACATTTGTATGTGTTGTGTATGTTTCATGTGTGCTTCATGCATGTGTGTGTGTGTGTGTGTGTATTTGTTTGTGTCTGGTGCTGGGGTCTTACTTGGGATCGACAAGTGGCATGAGGAGCTGGAGCCTGGTGAAAGCGTAGGGCCAGGCGTAGCTGAGTGCAGTGGGACAGTGCTTGGGCAGGTGGTCAGGCCGCAGGAAGC